>JAAVTI010001391.1:0-64066 GCA_011947335.1 Phytophthora constricta | reverse complement strand
ATAACGGGGCGAGCAACCGTTACTAGCGTACACTATAGGTTAAGAGGAAGCTCAATATAATGAACTCAAGTCTTATGTTTGGGGCAAATTCAACTCTGATTTAAGGCCCAGGGCGGGAGCCCTGGCCTCATGTGAGCCACTCAAATGCAGGTCAGCTCCTGATTGGCTGAAGTGACACTCTTCAGCCAATCAGAGTGCCAACACACGCGCTAGCCGCGTGCTTTGTACCTACTTTTGTAACTAATGCTACCTACTTATGTAACTAGGGTGAGGCCCATTACATCACCCCCTCTCTAAGTTGCGCTTACGGTGCCGTAGCGCACACGCATAAAACACCAAAGAACACAACCGTAGAACCGCAGGTCCGCCGTCGAAGGCCACTCGGCAGCGCAGCCGAGCGATCACAACGCAAGCGAAGCCTCGTAATCGCGCACTACATCCGGGATATCATCCAGGCGACTGCGCGGCTCCCACGTGTCTTCCGCTGGCGTAAATCCCAGCCAGCGGACCCGGTAGTGCTTCTCAGTCGCGCGCGCCTGATTATTCTTCATTAGCACCAGTCAGGCGTCTACGCGTGTCGTGATCAACGATACGCTCGGCGATCCAGCGCCGAGCGCCCGACGCATCAATAAGCGGGGCGGACCATCGCGGCGAAAGGTCGGACCTTGGGGTCGTAGGTCGCTTCAGAGATCGCTCTGGAGGGTCGCCGGTTTCGTCGGTTTCGGTTTCACCGATTGTCGAGATGCCGGGTGGCTCTGAGGCGACGCTCCCCGGGCGCGGGCACCAGCCGAATCGGCGGCAATGTCGGCGCGCAGCGGACAACGAACGTGCGCCAAGGTGCAGTATCTAGCGGCTCGCGCTCGCGAGAACGCGAGAGCGGTATCGGCGATATCTCAGCGAACTCGGTACTGGACCGCTATCGCGCGTGTAGATGGGCGTTGGACCAACCCATCGTCAGCAGCGTCGGGTCGGGATGTCGTAGTACGTGCCTGTTCGCGATCGCGCGAACGTATATCGGGGAGATCCGCCGGACGGTATGGCTTGAGGCGCCCGACGTAAAACGTCGGGTGTAGGCGCATCGCCGTTGGTATGTCTAGCGTGTAGGCATCTCCATGGACTTGCATAACTTTGAACGGGCCAATGAATCTCGGAGCGAGCTTGTTTGCACCTAAGTTCGTCACGGCCGATGATTGAATACCGTCGGTCGATACACTCTGTCGCCTTGTCGGAAGACAGCCGTGTTCTTCCGACCCCGTTTGTCTGCATTTTCCTTCTGCTTGTCCACGGCTGCTTGCAGCGCATCACGTACGAACCTCGTGACGGCTTGGCGATGCAATACAAACTCCGACACTGCGGCGGAGCTGATCGGCGAAGCAGTTTCCTTTGGAGCATAGTTAGCGACGGAGACGCGACGTTGGTCGTCGCGTCAGGCAGCGAAGAAGGCAAGTCCGTGCTTGGTCTCGTGGCACTCGTAGTATGCGAGCGCGTCCGTGAAGCAATGGCGTTGGCAACTTCAAAATCCTCGGATACCGGTACCAGGTACCGGTACTGGTGGTATCAAATGCGATATCCCGTCAGTCTCGTTACTGTCAGTGCTCGTGCGCACACCATTTCGACACCAGCACCGAGTTACTCGGCGCTCCTTCAGTTCCTCCCCACCAAGAGTGGAGCCGACGCTCCCAAGTGCCGGACTGAATGCGAGCACCGCAGGAACGCGCGGATGTCGCGCGTTGTTCACGTAGAACGGCGTCAACCCCGTTGACGCATGAACGGCGTTATTGATTGCGAACTCAGCGAGTGGCAGGAAGTCACTTGTGGCAGGAGGTGGCGTAGCTGCGGAGAACGTCCTCGCACACATTGACTCTCCGTTTGCCCATCCGTCTCCGGATGGGCCGCCGTCGACATCAACAGGCGTGTACCAAGCAATTCAAAGAGCCGATCCCAGAACGCGGACGTGAATCGCGGGTCACGGTCGGATAGATTCCGGCAGGCCATGATGCCGGAATACAAGATCAAGAAAGAGACGCGCCGTGTCTTCCGCTGTGACTGTGTTGCGACCGGAGCAAGATGCACCATCTTGCTGAAGCGATCGACGAGGACCAGGACGCCTGTGCGCCCCTGGTCGTCCCGCGGCAACCCAAAAATGAAGTCCATACTGACGGATCGCCACGCCTCCGTGGCGATGGGCAACGGACGCAGCGGAGCCTGTGACGAAAAGGAAGGCTTGACGCGCTGACCGATCTCGCAGGAACGGACCCATTTCCGTATCCACTTGTACATGCGAGGCCAGTAGAAGTCTCGAGAAAGCGCACCGAACGTCTTCTCGCGGCCGAAATGACCGCCGACGGGTGCATCGTGGTATTCATGGACCAAGCGAGCACGAAGGTCGTCATCAGCTGGTATGACGACACGCGGCGAGTCGAATCGGTCCATCGTATACGTCAACAGCGGACCATCGAGTGCATATCGCTCGATGTGGTCGCGGGTCGGACGCGTCAACTTCTTCAACGACTCCGTAGTAGGAGTGCGGAGATGCGCGATAATGGTCGCGTTGAACGGGTCGTTTCCGTACACCTCAGCGATCTGCTGACGCAGTGGTAACACTGGAGCTGAAATCGTCGAGTTGATACCAAGAGCGACGCAGCAGGCACGATCTTCATCTTCGTCGTCGTCATCAGGTATCTGATGACCCTTTTCGCGTCTTGGATCGTAATCAGGGCGGCGTGACAGCGCGTCGGCAAGAATGTTATTCTTGCCGGGCTTGTAATGAACAACGAAGTTATACTCAGCGAAGAAGGACAGCCAACGTGCCATACGCAGTGACAGATGCGGGCTCTTCATCGTGGTCCGTGTAGACGGAAAACGTCTGCTCGCCGAGCAGGTACACTCTGAATTTAAACAGAGCGTAGCGCATCGCAAGAAGCTCCTTGTCATGGACAGGGTAATTCTTTTCGGCTGGTTTCAGCTGTCGTGACTGGTAGCTCACGACTCGTTCGTGGCCCTCATCATCAAATTGCATGAGCGCGCACCCGATGGCAAAGTCGCTGGCATCACAGACAACGTGAAATGGCTTCGAGTCATCTGGAAGCACCAGGATCGGGGCCTCAGCGAGACTCTTCTTCACCGAAACGAAGGCGTCTTGGTGCTCAGGACGCCACGACCACGTGGCGTCTTTCTTCAACAGCGACGACAGCGGCTGGATCAAGCCGGCGTAGTTCTTCGTGTACTTGTGGAGATAATTCGCCAGCCCCAGCAATTGACGTAGCTCCGTGGGGTTCTTGGGTGTCGGCCAAGAACAGATCGACGTGACTTTCTCTTGACCGGCACGGACACCATTCTTGCTCACGTAGCACCCAAGGACAGGGATTTCCGGTGCGCAGAAGACACACTTCTTCAAGTTTGCGTAGAGTTTGTTTTCGCGCATCACTTGGAAAACCTGCCTCAAGTGTCGTAAGTGGACCTTGACAGCGCTGAGATCTCCTCAGCGCGGCTGTGAACGAAGATGTCGTCGAATTAGCTCGGCGCAAAGTCGCGGAGCGGCCGCAGCACGTGAGACATCATTCGATTAAACGTAGCAGGCGCATTCTTCAGACCCTGCGGCATCACGAGCCACTCCCAGAGCATGCCACTCGGAGTGCTGACAGCAGTGAGAGGAATATCGCTTTCTCTCATGAGGATCTGGTAGAAGCCATCCGTAAGATCGATTGCGCTGTAGATCACGCTGCCTGACATGGAGTCCAAAACCATGTCCTTCCGTGGAATCGGCGTTTGTGCAGGAATGGCGGCATCATTCATCTTGTTAAAAGCATGGACAATGCGCCATCCGCCTGTGGCTTTCTTCACACAGAAGGTCGGACTCGAGTGTGGCGAGATACTCTCGCGCACGTGTCCAGCCTTGCGACGACCCTCGAAGAACTCGTCAATCGCTTTGACTTAATCTCGCGGCAGCGGCCACTGCCGCGTTACGCAGTACTTCGCTCCGGGCACGAGGACGATCTCGTGTCGAACGCCTCGATCAGCGGGAAGCTCAGCCGGTATCTTCTCGGGAAATACGTCAGCATACTCGCAGGCGAGCGTACACGGGATTTCCGGACTGCTTCAGTGCCGCCCACGATTGTGCCGCGAAGCGCTCTTCGCGCGCCGACTTCGGTTCGGCACCTTGGGGACGGGCCGATGTGTCATCGTCGCTGATAGCGTTTAATTCATGAGTCGACGAGGCAGCGTCGGTGATCAGACACACCTGCTCGATATCACCGGCCTTCAGGTCACGCAGGAAATGCTTCCAGGAAAGCCCTGGAAGACGCGTGATCGACTTGGCGTCGCGAGGAGGACTCGCGACCTCGACAACACGATTCCGACGTGGGCCACCCTCTACGTATTCGAGTGCGCAGACAGACTCCATCTCCTGAGGTCCGTCCGCGCTGAAGCCACGTCGCGGCTTCAGTCGCCGGCGCTTCGATTCTTTCGCTTCGAGCCTCTGCTCGAAGCAGATACGTCGCTGTCGCTGGACGACGAATCACCCTCCTCTAGGCGCGAGCCTGATCTCAACCGCGCCGGTCACACGCGGGAGCAGCTCCTGCTCGACCGCCTCGGTTCGCGGGGTCCTCTGTGCTCGACCGCCTCGGTTCGCGGGAGTCCTCTGTGCTCGACCGCCTCTGTTCTGCGGGAGCCGCGTTCGCTCGACCGCCTGTTGTTCTGCGGAGCCGCGTTCGCTCGACCGCACTGTCTCTGCGGAGAGCGCGCCGCGATCACCGCCGTATCGCGGAGCCGCGTTCGCTCGACCGCCTTGCATCTCGCGCGGCGAGGATACTTGCTCATCATTCTCGACATCAGCGACACGGCGCAAGCCATACAGAGAGGGCCATCGCTCACTCTGTGCAGGGCTTGGGTCGTGGAGGACTTATCCGACGACGTGCGGCCAGTCCGACGGAGCGACCAACAGGTGTAAACACTTCGCTCACATCGAAGTCGACGTGAGAAGGCCAGCCACGACTCGACTGACGTCACGGCCGACGGCCAGTCGAAACACTCACATCGAAGTCACTGACGCTGATCGGGCCAGCCAGTCGATCTCCGGCTGATACCGTGCCAACCACGTATCCCCAGGATACAGTCAAACGCGTAATTCATATCGATCACCAGAAAATCGTCGTTGCTCTGGAAGCCGTCGAACATATACGGCAACGCGATATCACGCCGCGGGACGCGGCGTGGCTTACCGTCAGCCAGCTTGACGACGATTTCACCTGGACCCTCCCGAACGGAGATCCCTGTTGGGAGTAACGACAGGCACGATTCACGGAAGAAGTTGTTCGTCGCTCCGGAGTCCAGGAGCGCGCGGAGAGGACGCCGCGCGCCAGCGACGTGAAGACTGACGATGATCAGCCTCGAGTCGCCGCTGGTTGTGGTGGCATTAAACTGTGCGTGCAGCACAGCGGGGCTAGGAGGTCGGGTTGTCACCGGGGACCCGGACCTCCATTCCAGCCAGTAGGGCGCCCCGCGCCTACTGGACCCAGCCGTTTTTGACTGGGCCGTCTGGATCGCGTCAGAGCCCTCGACATGCGCGAGCACTGGCGCAGGCGCGCGACACTCTGCCGCGCGGTGACCCGGCTTGCACAGCGATAGCAAATCAGCTGACCGGCCCCACGCCTGTCGCGGTTGAATGGCCGACCGCGACCACCCATAGCGTCGATGGCGTCGATCTCCATGGGTTCCGATGCGGAAACCCTAGCTTCAGCCGACATAGCTTGGGAGACGACGCCACCGTACAGTCCTCGCGAAGCGCGAGGTCAAACGCCTCCTCCAGTGTCGTCGGATCGGCGCGCGTGAGACAATAGCGTGTCATACCATCGCGCATTCCGAAGACGAAGACGTGGACTTACGATGCCATATCGATGGGACTCGTGACGATGCACGAAGCCAGGTGTCGTGTCTTCTGTACGTAGTCGTGCATGGGCAACTTGCCTTGCTTGAGCGCGAAGAACTCGGCTCATCCGAGACTCGTCTTGTGGAGGCTCGAACGACAGCCGGAGATCACTCTGGAGGCTCTCCAGAGTGGGGAACGCGGCTCGATCAACGACGAGCTTGCCGAGGGCCCATTCCTTGGCCTTCCCAGACAAGCGGGACAGCAGGAAATTCACCTTCGCCGTTGGCGCTTCGATCAGCCTCGAAGCAATCGCGATGTCAATCTCACGGAACCAGCGGTTCAGTGGCAGTCGGTCTTGACCGACGCCGGAGTACACCGATGTCTCCATCTTCACCGCGTCGTTCCGCATGGAATGCGAGGGAGTTGACACTCACCGCTTGACTTCGGCGAGCTCGCGTTCCATGAACTCTTGGGCCGCCTGGCGCTGGTGCTCGGCAGTCGCTGCGCTCAGCAGCGACGTGACGACGGACTCACCGGATACAGCTGCCAGACGATGGAGCGCTTCCCATTCGATCCGTGTGAGGTGTGGGAAGTTCTCGTGCTCTAGGGTCATACCAGACCCTCCAGACATCGGGACTTGGCTCGTTGTAGACTTGGTCGTTGGAAGGACTACAAAGTGCTACCAGGTATAACGGGGCGAGAGCAACCGTTACTAGCGTACACTATAGGTTAAGAGGAAGCTCAATATAATGAACTTAAGTCTTATGTTTGGGGCAAATTCAACTCTGATTTAGGTTAGGCCCAGGGCGGGAGCCCTGGCCTCATGTGAGCCACTCAAATGCAGGTCAGCTCCTGATTGGCTGAAGTGACACTCTTCAGCCAATCAGAGTGCCAACACAGCACGCTAGCCGCGTGCTTTTGTACCTACTTTTGTAACTAATGCTACCTACTTACGTAACTAGGGTGATGCCCATTACACCTTCCCGATTGATGCATTAGCGACAGACTCGTACACCCCTGTCATCTCCATGTTCTGCTTAGCATGCTTCCAAACGCACGAAACAGTCTTCGGCTTCACCGGAAATAGGGGCGAGTTTAACGAGCGGGGGGCAGGATGGACGACATCCCGCCTTAATACAGTTCTGAGACGCTCCTCACCACTTAATTTGTTGTCACAAATCGAGTTCGTGCGCGCCCGCGAAGTGCTGCACACCATTAAAACCGCTTTGGTGGACTGGTTAATTTAAGCCCAATGGCGATAGAATTGAGTTTTTGGGAGATTAGCCATTTTCCCTAATCTCCCCAGTATTCCGGAACGGAGTAGTCGCCAATCATATCGACGAGTAGGCGAGGTTTTGTCTCAATTGGTGAAACTTAAACCAGAAAATCTGCTGAATTTCAGAGAAACACGTGAAAATGATGGGAAACGCAAGGTCCGATGATGTATATGCGGGCCAAAACACGGCCAAACGGCGGCAAAAACTAGACGATCAAATCCCAAGCTATCATGATCCCTCGCTATCACCACCCAATGAAGGCAGGAAGATAGGTTTGACCTCGCTGAATGTGCGTACCACATTTGCAGACCTAGAGGACAGAAAACTCGTGGTGCTCTCCCACGAGTATGAGTGCCAAGGGAAGCGCATCGTTTGGAAGGATCTAGCACGGAATATTCGGCGTAAGCGGTCGCCTCAAGACTGGAGAAAAGACTACGTGCCCTCAAGCGGACGTATGGCAGGAAGTTTTAGCAAGCTTCCCTCCATTTTTCTTCTCAGCAACCCCACGGATCACTAGTGACAATCGACGCCGTCCCACCTTGGTTGGTCGCCTCCGTCTGATGACCTCTGCAGAAGTTGATGGAGCCCTGTAAGCTAACGGAAATTCCCGAATAATACCCTGTACCCGAATAGTACCCTCTCGGAGTAACCTCATCGTAACCCCATGTAACCTTGCCTTCACTGGCCACTCCGGCGACCAACCATCTCATAAGAGGCTACCTCACTATTTAAAACAGCCATAGCCAACCATTCAAGCAGCCCAGATCTATTTCGAGCTACCAGAACGTCATTATTCGCCAAAATGCCAACAAGGATCCCCATCAGCATTTGGCGCAAGCAAGAGGTTCTTCGGTGGATCGAACAAGAAGGTGACGGCGTCCCTACGCGAGCAATTAAGCACTTCAGTGCGAAGGGCTGGAAGCTAGACGGCGGCAGCGTGCGCAGGTGGTGGCGTGACCGTGAAAAACTGCTGGCTGCTGACCCGGCCAACAGACGTGTAGCAGGTGGTGGGAGGCGTCCTCTTTCAGGCGCAATGGAGGAAGCGCTCTATGATGAGGTCGTGGCCAAGAGGCTCAAGAAAGAGAAGGTGACACGTGCGTGGATTGGCCATATGGCCAGAGTTATTTTCGCGTGTCAATGTACCAGCAGCGCCAGCCCTGGTGGCTTCACAGCCTCCCCTCACTGGATCACGAGCTTCATGCGTCGCTACGGGCTGTCTCTCCGGCGTCGCACCAACCTCACAACGCTCAGTGATGACAAGCTAATGGATCGCGCCGTTTCGTACATGAAGTTCCTGCAAATTGCTAAGCCTGAAATGGACCTAGAGCGCACGATTCTGATGGATGAAACGGCCGTCTATTTTGAAGACGCGCGTAATCAGACCGTGGACATCACCGGAAGTCGCCACGTTGTGGTCCTCTCGACTGGGTTTTCATCGATGCGGATTACCGCAGTACTGGCGGTGTCAGCGTCGGGCAAAAAGCTTCCACCACTTCTGATATGGAAGGGTAAAGCATTGCCCTCGTTTGACAAAGTTGGTGGCGTTTATGTGGCCCACCAGCCTCGCGCATGGGTTGACAGCCAGCTGTTGAAGCGCTGGATTGACCTCGCCTTCCCGCTAGTCGATACGGGCGAAGGAAAGCATCTTGTTTGGGACTCGATGCGCGCGCATATCTCCAAGGAGGTGAAGGCTAAGTGCGCTGCTCGTAACGTGAGCATGTGTGTCATTCCTGGGGGACTCACGCCATACCTACAAGCGGGCGATATCGGCATCTACAAGACGTTCAAGGACCTGTTGTACCTCGAGATTAACGCGTGGAAGGAGAGCGATAAGGTGGAGTACACCAGGTTCGGTAACCCTCGTATGCCGTCGGTAGGGATTGTCTGCGGGTGGGTCAGGAAGGCTTGGTGCGACACGGACAGCGGTACGGTGGCCAATTCAGTCGCTGCTGCAGGTTTTGCTGACCACTGCATGGACTGGCATATTGCAACAACAAAAAAGACACGACGTGTACGGAGAGAGGTTTCAAGGGAAGTGGGAGGCTTCGAGGGAGGCCGAGCAGGACGAGGTTGACTTTAACCTCGACGATCTTCACGATGCGCTCGATGACATTGCTCTGATTGACGAGTAGGCATGGCAAAGTAGACTGTAACCACGAGTAATACAGTGTAACCTTTTGTGAGCAGATGAGGGTACTGTTAAATAGTGCCCCGGGTATTGTTCGGGAATTTACGTTATATACGGCAGTGTATCGGCGGCGGACGTCCGACAGAGATCGGGAAAGACGGAGGAGAATGCAGGAGAAATGCTTCCGTCCAAGATTTCGGGTACCATCAATGTTATCGGTGAGGTGAACACGTGCGACGTATACCTTGACGTAGGAGCTGGTCTCGGAAGGTGGCAGCGGCGTTCGCGCTGCAGACACGAGTTAGCCGGTGTCTTGGCATTGAAAAGAGGAACGAGCTCTGTCTTAGAGGCTCTCAGTGCTTATAATCGCACGCGCCACGACTATTACTACTGCAAAGGTGCGCCTAATTCATGAGGATGCATGAATTAGGCGCACGCCGCTCTCTGCGCGCCCACCATTTCCAGACGCGTTCATAATTTTCTTCAGCGATTTCTGGTTTTGAAGAGGCCGCCAAGCTAGTCGTGCAGGACAAACTCTGCCGTATGCCACGTGCTCGAGTGATTATTTCTACGTCTAATTATTTTTCACGCCATCGGACATCGTGGCGCAACGTCTTCTGTTTAAAATGGACACACGAAACTACAACATTTGACCGAGGAAGTTGGAAGGCAGCTCCTCTTATGTGTACAAGCAAAGGTAATGGTCTCGCTTGCAGACGAGGTGAAACTACTTTCCTCGAAAACGGATACTGGATTGCTGCCAAATCAGCACCAAACGAAGGTGTGCCGCAAACAGGAGAGCCTCCGCGTCACGGAATTAACGAACACGTAGACGCAGAATTTGTTATTAGCCGACTGATGTCCATGATACATTCCTCACACTTCCGCTTACTCTTATTTGTTCCCCATCAAGTCACCGTGTGGAAATCAGTATTGATCATCTTCTCCTACTACAATCAGAGCTAGCACTACAACGTGGACGCACCTCACGCATTTGCGTCAACGTGTTCGATCCTCTCCACCCTGGGTATGAATGTGACGTGGCCATTGGCAAGGTCAGCGCTAGCGCACACGCGAGCTGTCGCACTCAGCACTTGGACTTGGTGCAGCCTGCGTAATCGATAAACCATAGTGAAATTAGCATTGACGCAATTACAAAGAACTTAATATGTCAATGATCAAAGCGTATTCTCGTTCACAAAATGTATCCTCGCGCTACTCTACTTGAAATAACGAAACACGTCTGAACTGCTTAGCCGAACGACACACGCGGCCAACAATGACAGCTGTGCCAACACACTTGTACACTGTCGCCTTCATCCACGATTCTTTTGCAGGAGAAAATGCCACAATCTTGTTCACAAAGAAGTCTTGAATTAATAGCGGCGGTGTACTTATTGGCCTCAACGTATCGCGAGTATCTCTGTCAGCTACACCACTTTCACTACTTTGACGACGTCTGCCACGTGCTCTGCCAAGGCTGCGGACACTGCTTCTACCATGGCCTCGAGCAGCACGTTCATAAATAGGCGTCGCGATACCACCAACGCTGTGACGACCACGGCCTCTTCCACGGCCTCTTCCACGACCCTTACCACGGCTCCTACCACGGCTCCTACCACGGCCCCTGCCACCACCCCTCTCGTGACCCCCTGTACCGCCAACGCCCGTTGAATTAGAACGGCACACAGACGTCAAGAGACAATTGTCTTCGCCTAGTCCTTCTTGACCGTAAACCTCACTTGCGGTGCCATTTGGATCGGTGGCACAGCCGTTTATATCACTGTCACTGTTGTCGTAGTAACTGCCACCACCGTCAAGACTACCGCCAACATCAATTACACTGACGTTAGTATCGCCATCAAAATCACTACCGCCGCTGTCAAGACAGCTGCCATCACCGCCAACCGCACTTGCGCCGTCAAGACCAGAGCCAAGCCCACCAACGCGAGCTGCGCCATCGCAACCAATACCACCACCATCAACGCCACTGCCAGGCCGCGGAGACGGCTACCACCACCGCTGCCACCACAATCAACGCCACCAACATCGCCGCGAAGACCGCTGGCACGACCACCAACGCAAACCGCGCCGTCGAGACCGCTGCCGCCACCATCAATGCTAGCTTCGTCGTCGAGACCACTGCCACAACCATCAACGCCACTGACAGCGTCGCAGGAACCGCTATCGCGACCGCCTATGCCAATTGTGCTGCTGTCGAGACCGGGCTTGGTGCTCCCGTTGGAAGCTTCTACTAACGCAAGAGACAAACAGGAAAGCTCGTCATTTCATATAATGTACGGGGATTGGGCGAATTGACGTGAAAATGATCACACACCGTGCTGTACGTAGTGTTGTAATACAGCTTCCTCACCGAGGACGAAGTCTTCGCCTTCCTTTCCGTTAGCACCACCACTCGGAAAAATGTACCGATATCTAGTACGAAGACTACGACTTGGATGCGGTCGCGCGGTGCATCCTGCCGATTTCAGTCCCTTCCACACTCCTGAAAAGTCGAGGGAAGCTGTCCAACGAGTTCGAGATACCGTGTCATGGTCTTCCCGGTTTTTTTACGCTTCCGCTGCCGAGGTTGCGAGCGCTGAAGCTGGCGCGTTAGTGGCATTCTTGGAGAGTGGGAAATCAGGAAATGAACGGTTTTGGGGGCATGCAGTCGAAGAAAGTATGGAAGTATCCCAACAAATAAAACCAACTCGAATATTACACTTTATTCGAAGTTCGTTAGAACTTTCGATGGTACCTCTTCCCCAGGCTTGTCGCGTCATCAAACGACCTTCCGGTACCCGTCGTGCAACCGAAAGCACGTTTGTTGTGGTCTTGGACACAAAAATCAACTTTGGAACAGGAAGGAGTGATGGCGGCTGCTGGCTAGAGTGAAGGTGGTTTGTGGTACCACACCATTCAAATCAAAACTGAAACGCTTTGGGAGGGAGTGGGCTAGCAAGGCGGGGTGAGCGCGTGGGAGCGGATGTGATTGTAGGGCGACGTCAAGTCGACTTCACGACGACCAAGCTTCGTCTGTACAAAACTGCTATCAGGTCTATACCAAGCTTTACGCCATCACCATTGTACCGACACCGTCCATACTGTTAAGACGACACACATCGTCCAAACAAAGTGAATCATGCTGGACAAGCTACATGCATAACTATCTCGTAACCACCTATACACGTCAATCAGTCTCACATGCCCACACCGACACTCACATACATCCAACTACGTTATTCGCGACGCCTTGACGTCCTCGCACATCATGAACCGACCGGCTGATCTTTGACAACGCACACGCACGTTCAAAATACCCCTAAAGTTCGCGCGAACTTCAAACCCCGGACGTACCCGTCCGGTACGCAATAAATATAGGATTACGCTCGATATTCATTTGTGCATCATCGCATATAGTTACTATATAGCATAGTGAATCAAAGCCTATTGCCCATTTGAGATGGCGAGTATATTGAAAACGACACAATACACGGATTCGAAAATACTCACTAAAACCAGCAACACTTCGCTCGCATCAGACCCCCTGTGTTCAAGCTTGGGCCATTATCGCAACTACTTTCCCAAAGCAATCTGTGCTCACCAGAATCCCGCAACAGCCTCTCCTCCTCCTCACTCGTCAACATGGACGCTTTCGCGCCATTACCACCACCATTATGGTAATGGCGTGAAATCGCGCGCAAGTTGGATGCCTTGGTTATGCATGCACGCCTGACACGGTGTCAGAGACACCCTATCTTCAATGACAGGAAGCCTGAAGGATGGGAAATTTACGTCAAGTTTTGGGATATTTGATTAGCTTTCAATGGCCAATCACAAACTAGGCTGTTTTTTTATCATCCAATCAGTGACCGATGCGAGTAGTACCGTAACATTGTAGAAGGGCCGTAAAATGTAACAGCGTTGTCGTGTCGTCCCGAGTCGCATTTAGTAGGAGTGGTCCATCATCACCCCCAAAAGGATCATTTTGACTCCTCTTGCGAACAAGTATCCTATATCTGTATCGAATAGTTTAGCGAGGTGGCTCGCGAAAGGATTAACGAATTAGTCATTCCGTTTTTCATGTTCGCACACACAGGTTGTTTTCGAGAAAAAAGGCCCTTATGCGTCAAATGATAAATCGCATCCCCTACCTCGTTTCCTGTATGCGTATGTTGAGTTCTGTAAAAAGGGTAAATGAAGCAGTAAAACAAGGGTAAAAAGTCTTATGCAAATTGATTTAGGGGGCGGCTTTGCCCCAAAATCAACAAATATTCCTACGAAAGGGTTTTTGACTGTAGAAAAGTCATCTTTGTCCAGGTCGATCTGTGCACTGACACCGGCATTTCCATCCTCGTGTACTAATATCCCAATTCATCTCGGAATACTCGCTGAATTTCACGAAACCAGCTCATAGATCTGTCCGTCGCTCCTACAGTGTTGACACAAACTAAAACATTTTTCCTGTCCAATTTAAAAAAGCATGTTATGGATGTCCCGATAGTTTGGTTTAGGTTTCCATTGACGTTGCATATAATGCTGATAAATGTACAACTTTTAGGCGTTCCTGAGCGATATTCGACATGTTTTAGTTGGTGACGGCACTGATGAGCTCCTTGCAACATTTTTGGGGCTGGTACAGTGCTTTGCAGGATGAATTGCTGATGGAAGCAAGCGCTTTTGACAGCAAATAGTCAGGGTACTTACTACCAAAACGGTACACCCCTAAGATGGAAATACCCTGAAATTGGAATAATTAAGCCGTTCCCGACGATTTGACAATTGAGGGGTTCATCTGTACAAACATTTTCCTGCAATTCAAGCATTTTGCACCTTTGCGTGCCCTCGTCTTGAGGAAGGACTGCATCAAATTTTGAGCTTTCGTCTCTCGCGTCGAATCGAAGCCTGTCAACGATACTCAACAGTATTGGGTTTTTTCCATTTCGGGCAGGACCAACGGTCACTTCAACATATTACTGGTACCAAGTCGGTAACGGAAGTTTGGATGTTGGTCGCTATCAATCCCAGGAGCCGTTGCAAAGTTCTAATCGTAGCGGATCGTGGCACGATTCGTGCAGCACGGATCGTGCGGCATCGCAACTGTCCTCTCCGCAAAGCCGAGAGGACAGCAAAGCCCCAACGCGGGAATCCAGCGACCTCTCTGAGCAGATATCGTATAATTTCATCGCATATTGAAACAATATGGTGAGTGAAAACCGACTTCTACAGTCCCATGAGGACTTGCTTCGAAAACACTGTACCACGACCATAGTCTTCAACCTCGGGCTTGCTTAGAATGCGGTGATTGTATTCAAGATATTTCGCTGCCCGTATCAAAAAAACTGAACCTCGTCCATTGGAGACGTCCAAGCAGTGCTTGGCAAGCACTGCTCATCAGGGCATCTTCAGGTCGCCAAAACTCGCCGAGCAGGAAGATTAGGCGGTGCTCATCCAGTCTCATAAGCCCTTCCTTGAGACCAACAGCTCCGTACAACAGTGTTGGGACGTCCACGAGGAACCGACAATCGTTTGTCGCTTTTATTATTAGTAATAATCTTGACCTTAGCGCTCAGGTGCGACTTGAACTAGTACAGTGCACTATCCTTCGCTGATCTCTTTGACCGAACACGGATTGAGGCGCCCACGAGGTCCAGCGGGCTTTTCCACCGGCGTCATACTGTTCTTCGAGGTGTATATGCATTGGCTTCCACCTTGCAAATCGCACGTTGCGGGTTGACGATCCTGGATTATCTTCCGGGCATTTGATGTAGAAGCCGTCGTAGCTCCGCGTCACACGCGCGGTCGCCTTCGGCAGCTAAAAGTACGCTGCAGTTCATTCCCCAATTTTCTCGCTAGAGAGAATTACTTCTTCCTTCCAGTGCTTTCAGCCACAAGGAAGACTTCTTCAAGACTTCTTCTAACTACCATGGTGTACACCCCCGCAAGTACCTCCTCCCGGCTGCTGTGGCCCTTGTGGCCATGCAGATGCAGCAGACATCAGCCACGTCGATGTACTACGTCCCTGAGACTACGTCCGGCACAACCGGCAAAATCGGCGTCGGTTTCCTGCCCGTGGTGCGGAGGTGACCGACCAGGACTGTGTCTTTACGGTCGAGGTGGACCCGACTCTTCCTAACATCACCACCATTTTGACGGTCTCGGTGACGTACCCAGACTTGTTGGCGAACTTGACGACTGCCCCGGCCCAGCCTGTGTTCACGAAGGTGGGCACCCCAGTCGTGCAGGAGGAGACGCCTTCAAACGACCAGGACCAGGATGCTTACATCACTTCGACCGCCACGGTGACTTCGACCACACAGGGCTCTACGACGCAGGCGTCAGCGACTACAACTGCGACCAAGACCGGTATCACGACGAAGACGTCGACGGACACCGTACAGGGTGAGGCGGATGCCAACTGCGCCACTGGCTGGGAGGAGACCAAAACGTCCCGCAAGCTTGAGGAGAAGATCGAGAAGAAGCGTCGCCTGGAGGCCAATGCCAACAAGGACATCGCCAAACTCGAGGCTTACTTTGGTACCTCGATGGAGACGACCTTGAAAACCCTGCCGACGTCTGGTGTTCACGTGCCGTCGCCTTGGCCGGGTCCGTACTGGCCCACGTACCAGGATGGCATCAACGTGGAGTGGAACCAGGGCCAGCCTAGCCCCGCTGAAAAGTACGCCAGAGCTTTTGGCCTTGATACCAAGGACTTCATGAACAAGGTGTCAGCCGACAACGGTATTGACTCGATGAGCAGCCGCATCAAGTGTATATCGGACAACGACTGCTCACCCTGACGGACGGAAGTGCGTGTGCTATCCGCACCGGCAAGATCTCCGGCTACTGCATCCCGACGTGGTACGGCATCTGCCACGCCTGGACTCCTGCTTCCATGCTCGAGGAGGAACCCAACTGCCCCGTGACTTACAACGGTGTGACTTTCCAGCCCATGGACCTGAAGGCTCTGCTTTCGGACGTCTACGACGGTGCTAGCGTCGGAACTGTGTTCACCGGTGCCCGCTTCAACGGCGGCACTGATTCGACGGATGAGAACGGTCGTCACTCCAACGCTGCCTACCGTGACTTGAACCCTGCCTACTTCCATATCGCTGCTGCCAACCTGCTCGGCAACCTGAACGCCACTTTCATTGCTGATGTCACCGCTGGCTCGGAGGTGTGGAACCAGCCCGTGCGTGGTTTCAAGGTGTACGAGCAGACAGAGTTGACTCTGGAAGAGGCCGCACAGACCTTCTATGGTCTCGAGTCGTACCCGTACAACGCTGCTGCCAAGAGCATCGTGTATGTGAAGTCGCGCCTTTCGTGGGTCTTCGAGACCTACACCGATGGCCCTCTTGTGTCTACGGGTCAGGTCGACAGGTTTACGACGGGTGCTTACTACTACTACCTGCTTGAGATGGACGACGCTGGTAAGATCATTGGCGGTGAGTGGGTGTACGACTCCGACGATACCCACCCGGACTTCCTGTGGTTCCCCAAGGCTAAGCCCGCTGCCGACACTGTGACCAGCATTGGTCTGAGCTACGCTGACGTGTCGATGCTGTTGGCAAAGTCGGTGGCGTGCTCTGATTCGATTTTGTCGGGTTTGATGCCTGCCGGCTCTGCGGGTTCGGCGGCCTCGACTTCGTCTTCTGCTTCGACGGCTGCCTCGACTTCGTCTTCTGCTTCGACGGCTGCCTCGTCCTCGCGCTCTACCACGAGCGCCTCCTCGAGCGCGACGGGATCTGCCTCGACGGGTTCCGCACCGACAGGATCGGCCTCGACCGGCTCCGCCCCGGCTGGATCGGCCTCGACCGGTTCTGCTCCTGCAGGATCGACCTCGACAGGCTCCTTCCCGGCTGGATCGGCCCCGTTTGGCTCGCCCTCCACTGGTTCGGATGGTGTGGCTACCGACGTGCCTAACACTGCCTCAAGCGTGGGCGGCGACTACGATAACAACCACCACAACCGTCGCCAGCACTGGTGGTGAACTGCAAATTTGTTGGATATGCCAAAAAGAGGGAGAGCTAACACGAAAGTGAATCAATCGCATGCCCCATGATAAGATAACGCAGAACACTCGACACTGTAATCCTCAATCAAACCGTTCGTGGGTATCTACAGTATTAGTTCTCTTTCAGTATCAATCATACATGCAACGTGATTCTTTAAGGCTCTGGTATAATATCTCCGTAAGGTGATACGTGTACCGGTAAGGCCATGGGCCAAGGCACGAGGTTCCTTGCTTGAGAGGCTAGGTGCCGAATGGCTACCCACTACGAGTCCCAGTGGCTGCCAAAATAATAGTAGTCCAAATGTATGCATACTTATCTGTTGCACAATGTCTTGCCCCGATAAATTTGGCTTGAACGATGTATGCAATTCCTTCATTTTTCCTCGCTTGCTCTGTTCGTTAAGCTCACTTTACGCGAATAACTGGTTGCCCGGGCGCGGGCGTCCCGGAGGAATTCGCAGTTCGTAAGAACTGATCTGATTCTGAGACCGTTTGTAATGCATAAGAAAGTTTCGCATTCCTCCTGACAGTGCGGATGCCTACGATGATGGATAGACTGACAAGTGCGGATGCCTACGATGATGGATAGATATCCCGATGATCAGATTCAAACGTTGATACGGGGTCATTCTGTCAATCTTTGAGTCAGCACCATCCTAACTTCGGTACTTCAGAGAGCTGCGTCAAACTAGTATTGCTTGTAGTCGAAGTAGCTGTCCACACCTACTCGGAGTTCACGTGGTTGCATCGTGACGAAAATGCTTTTGCTGTCCAATGCAGTCACCAGATGCACACAGAGCACCTGACGGATTGAACCATGATGTTGTCACTAAAGGACCTACGCGCTGAAACTTGCTCCATCGAACGATCACCGTTACACTGGTGGACGTGGTCGCTATTCTCCGCAGCAAAGCCCCCCTCCTACGACAAGAACTCCGGCATCACCATCTCAGACTCGAGCTCGTGAAAGCAAGCTTTTGACGACACGCCGGCACACACACCAAAGCGACAACGCGAAGTACGTCAACGCAGCAGCTCTGACGAGCCCCCTAAGCAGAAATACCTTGACCTAAGTCCTGGCTGTCATCCTGTGGCACGAGAAGGAGATAAGGACCACAGCAGCAAACCCGAAGCGTCGTCTCAAATTGAGCAGAAAGAGAAATATGACATCTCGACAGCTCAGGACGAATACATAGATATTGATCTCCAACACTTATTTGATCATCGTTCCAGCTCAAGTAGTAGTTCCTCCTCCTACGAGCCAAGTTCGAGTAGTTCCAGTAGTGAATTAGAAGACTAGAACACAAGAATGACATATTTCTTTTAACTATTTTTAATATAGACGTCAGCTGTCGAACGGGACTGCCTTGACTTTATAGTTAGTGTCGAGTGGTGGCAATGGCGTTTTCATTGCCGCCCTCTAGTTTTTAAGATAAGCACCACTCCGACATGCGACTTAAGTGTATTGGTTTTCGTGAGTCGGCGACTAGCTACGTGGCACAAAATAATTGAATTACCTAGAGTGAAAGGATATTTGCTGCTTTTGCCTATAAACCACTATTGCCTTCATTAATCTTAGTGGCAGATCCTCTTCGAGACCAAAGCTTGCTTACTGGTTGAAGCCGTCGAACCTGCGACCTTGTCTTTTGAGCGCGTACAGCACATCCATCGTCGTGACTGTCTTACGGCTAGCACGTTGAGTGTAGACGACAGCGTCCTGGACAAGATTCTGGACGAAGACTTTTAACACTGCTCGGGTCTCGTCGTACACCAGAGCTGACATTCGAATAACCCCCGTGCGTCGTGCTAGCTTCCGAATGGAAGACCTCGAGATTCCCAAGAGATTGTGTCCCGGGGCGGGGATGCTAGAACGCTTGGGTTCGAAGCAGCCCGCGGGACGAAGTAATCCTCGAGCTTCGCACTGGGGGACGCCCCTAGGTAGGTCGTGTGGTACACCTCCAGGTACGCTGAGTCGTCGCTAGCCAGCAGTAGAAGTCCTTCGCACAGTTAGATGTAAAGATACGTCGATTTAAGTCGGCTAGCTGTTCCTGTTCCTGTTCCTGTTTCCGTCCCGAGCCTATGACAAAAGCAAGTCAAGCTCAAAGCAAAAGGAAAAGTGATCCCTCGAGCAAGTGGCGGCGGGCGGCCCTCGACCAACCTGTGGGCACGACACCCCTTCTTCTTCTCCGACGCACACTCCTTGGCACGCCATCCGTCCTTGCACACGTACACCCCGTCCCAGCCGAGCCACGCACAGCTCCAGGCTGCCAAGGTACGTCGATGTGCCGTCGGAGCGCTTATTCCTGCCCGCCAGTGCCTTAGCAATGTCTCGATACGTTGAGAGGGCGACTGCGACTGGTAGTCGACCAAAAGGTAGGAGATCGCCGACAACAGCAATATACTCCCGAAACATCTTGATGTACAATTAGCACTGCAAACCGGTCACGTACGCATAGAGTGATATTGTCCCACTAGCGCAGCAAACTCCATTTGTAGATGCCAGACACGCAAGACCGCAAGACCGAACAGCATTGTCAGTGACACCGTGATGCGCTCAAAGAAGAGAAGATGAAGGTTGATTAACTGTTTCATGAACTCAGATTAGTGGTAGTCGAGCTCGAAGTGAGTTCCTTGTACAAGTCAAAGTATCTGAGCTCCATATCTTGGCGTCCTTGGGGGACAGAGAGATCACAGGCGAATAGGTTGGAATTACTGTACAACGTACAGAATTGTCATCCGTGCCAGCCTCAACTGCTTGAAATCTATTGTACCACCTACACCTGTCTGCATTCGCTTCTCAACCGGCCTAACATGGCCCTCTACTGGCTGTAACGTATGCGGTGCACTGCCAGATCGTGTTAAAGGTTCCCGAAACAATACAAAAAGGTCTGAATTCTAGCAACTTGACTTAACTTCGTAATTTTCTAGTGTTGCCTCGCGGAGCTGTTGTAGCCGCTTTTCTTCTTTTAGGGCGTCATTCGGAGGATGCGTCCACGTAATGATATCCTTAGTTAACGGGGTGAGATTTCTAAAGGCATTCCACGATGTCACTCGTGAGACTAGCAAGTAAGGCTGCTGTCGCGTGGTTGTGACGCGACTCTCTGATCTCCACTCTGCCACCACCATGTCGCTGAGAGTTTCACCTTGTACTTTATAAATCGTTTCTGATACTGAACACACCATAGGAAACTGCTCAATTCGAGTGCGGAGCAGTCGTGGTTTGCCAGAGCAACTGGATGGCAATGTGATGTTGCACTCTGAGTATGGTCGAGCATTTGAAAACAGCGGAAAGAGATCCGAGTCGATGCATCCTTGCATGGATGTAGCCAATCGACCACGTGGTATGCGTACAATCACAGCAGGAGGTGGCACACTGGGTATTTTCACAGAAACACCTAACGCACAGTCGTGCACAACACGAAAAGTTGTACCTAGACTGAAAATAATCGTTTCGACCAAAATTCCGTGGGATGCATTTGCTGCCATTTTTCCTGCTCTAACATTTTGAGTTAGTTGCACTGGCATCCCGACGATCAGGTCCAAATACGGGGCCATCCTGCCAAACTTTGAGTCAGGAAAAGCCATCATCATCTGAACTTCGGATGAACCTAGCTTTTTCAGCTCGCCTTTAAAGTTGGTAACAACACGGACGGGGTATTCCCCTCTGGTAGAACTTTTGCTGCCGTGGAAACAAACAGGTTGTTGATCGAAAGGCGTGTTTTGTTGTCTGGCGTAATGAAGGTAGGGACTGTGCAGCCGGGGCTCCATTCTGTAAAATCTACCTGTGACTTTTTAACAACTCAAGAATTGATGATATCCAAGAACTCTGGTAGCCAGATTCCCTGTCGAGCAAATCGGCTCCCTCGGCCCCATTCAGGATCAGCCCGAAACCGAACCGATTCCTCCAGAGTAATTACGTCGCAAAAGATAGCCACAGCTGATATCCAGCTAGCCCGTTCGCAGTGGGATTGCGTCTTTCAGTAGGATCTTTATAAAGTGGATCTGCCCCCACAGGAGGCAACTGCAGGAAGTCGCCAACAAGAACCACGAGAACACCACCTAAAGAAACACCAGGTACTCGCTTCGCTGCACATAGCAATTTATCCAGCTGCGCGAGTTGTTTTTTTCGCATCATCGATACTTCGTCAACCACTACGATATCAACGTAGGTTGCGGAGGATGCATTCCGTTTCATTTTCAGCTGAACCAAAAAGCTGGCCAGCGTCCGCCCACCGATCACGGTGGCAGCCTTCCCAGTCAAGGCAGTCTTCACAATACAGTCATGACGGTGCCAACTATCGCATAGCGCCTGAACCGCGTCAAGAACTCTGCTTTCCAGTTCCTCCTTCCCCGCCCAAAACCATTCGAATCTGATCTCTTCCAAGAGCGTCGTTCAAATCACTATTGAGGTACGTCATGTCCTCCATACTTTGCCACCTCTTCAAAAGCGCGCCGCCAATGCGTTTGGACGCATAATGCTGCTTTTCGTTTAGAGTAAACTCTCTTGAGATCTCGCTGATAGTAGCATACTCCTCGGTCCGCTGTGACGCTGAACAAGGAGGAGAGTTCCATGCCATGGAGGCTTCGGCTAATGCATCAGCAAGAAGCTTGACTACTTGAGTATCACAAGCTGGAACTGCAACGGAAGACAATGTTTCGGGTAGATTACAGTCGGTCTTTGCACTCTTCACCCACTTTCGCATGTCTGTAATCTTTGGAAAGCCCTCTGGAGGTGCTGCATACTGTTGGGTGCTAATGCGCTGTGGGCGCTTCCTTGCAGCATTCCATGAATCTTAAACACGTCAAGAATTCTGCTAATACGGCTATCAGGAGTGTCGGCGGTAGGACACATAGCTGGATGAACATTCTGGCTGTCGAGCACTACATCGCGTTCAGTGGCATCTTTCAACCACGGATTAGTGAAGGGATCGTTGCAATCTCCATCGTCGGATTCGTCATCGCCGCCGAATTCATCACCACTGAAGAGAGAGTCATCCTCACTACTGATGTCCTCCATATCTTCGTCGTTTCGTGTTGGAGCGGAGCCAGCTGCGCACGTAGCCTGCTGTCTGGCTCGATCTACTCCGCAGTGGTAGTCGTCGATGTGATTCATTATCATTCTAACAAAATCACTGCGAGTAGATTGCCATTCATTGAAAGACTGTAGCCACTGATCAGCAGAACTCGTTTGCGTATCAACTAAATCTGAGAGTTCTCGGAAAGGCTTGAACAGCACTAGTGACAGGATTGTATGCTTGTACTGGATCTCATCGGGAGAGTTTTCAGTGCGGTATGGTACGTGAAATCCTTGAAGTATTGGTACAACTTCTTGACGCCGCTTTGCGAGACTGTGCAGGCGATGCAACGGGTGGTCTGCCTTGAATGGTAAATGCGACGAAAGCGTTTTATCATCTTTCTTTCGATAATAATACCTTGCGAATTCGTAAATATTGACGATGTTCAAATCACTAGGCCGATAAATGTAATCATCCAAAAAGGAAACAGCATGGTATCTGGAGGCTGCCGTGTCAGCACTGCCGTCACTAACAAGTTGACACGAGTAATCCTCGCTCGAACACAGCTGGTTAAGAATATCTCGAACCGGCACGTAGGAGCATCCTGAACTTTCGTAACAGCATGAACCACGGTAGAGGTAGAGTGCCGCAAGCGGCCCAGCAATTTCTTGCCTGCTGGTCATTGTGTAGACCATTGATGCAACTCTTTTTCTAGCCGTAGTCAAGCCGTCGGATGCACTCGATACATCTATAGAGACAGCGACTTCTTCTCGTTCTTGACGGCGCCGAAACGCCGCTAACGCCATTACAACCACAGAGTCTAGGCGTTTCTGCTGCTTTGTGACATACTTAGTACAGTAATGAATGCGATCGGCATCCTTTCCGCCCACCAAAACCTGTATGTCATGGTTACACTTGAAGGTAGCCATGATCTCGTAATTAAAACTATTGATAAACTCGTGTGCTATCGTAGAGATCGTGGTCACCGTTACCTCCCGAATGCGATACTCGCACTTTGAGAGGGGGGTGTAGCGGGGCTACACAGGATAGTGTACCCGGGGTACACTAATACACGCAAACTCACTAGTGTGTGTGGACACACACACTAGCGACCAACATTACGAGCCGTCAATGCAACTATCATTGACGGGCGCTCAGGCGCATATCTATTGGTTGAAAGGGCCACATTTCAATTATTCATGTGCATGCATTTCATGCAAATGCGTGAGAGCCAACCATGCTCTCACCTTTTCAATTAAATATCATCTTAAGAGGGTTTAGCGTAAAGATAAGGCCAGCCCACCACGCGGCGGGCTGCCATTCAATTCAGTTTTCTATTTTGATCTAAAGTGTTAAGTATTTGTTTAGAAATACGCGAGCCCGCGTATTTCTATCTTACATACAAACTTTAAGTTTACGCTTCCTCAATACGCGCATACTGTGTAAGCTAAGAAACAGAGCGTAGCTCTCGCCCTGCTTCAGTTTCCGTCTTGGTAGTTCTGCTGAACCAGCACTGGTGGTGCCACACCAGTAGTTGCTTTAAAATATCGAAATCAACTGTGAATGGCTCGTTCTGTCGCTACGACTTTCAACGTGGTCGTAAGAAGCTGACGACATTCGACACATCTGGCGTGGAGCTCGAGCCACTTTCCGTCTTCTTCGTTTAACGTAGAAGACACTCACGCTCATTTCGCAATGAGCGCGTCAAGTCCCGAGTCTCCCGGGAGCCCCAAGGCTCCCGAAAGTCCCAAGACCTCCGCACCCGGTGGGGATTCCCCATCGGGTGGCAAGGCACTGTCAGTGCGTGAGTATCACGCACTACAAATGAGAAGAGAGCGCTCTCGTAAGCGCGAGAGCGCTAAGCAAGTCGATGCTATCGTCGCCAAGGCAGCCCGTCCCTTCGGGGCGGGTGAATCGACTGGCGCACAGCCTGCGAAGGCTGCGCGCACCACGTCCCCTGGACGTGATGATGGTGAGGAAGACCCTGACCTCATTGTCGATTATGGCAGTGATTCTTTGGCGGACGAAGTGGAACCCTCTTCGCCCGTGAAGGACAAGCCTGCTGTGGACAAGCCCCTTCGCGAGAGTCCGTCGCCGGGCTCTCGTCGTCAACGTGAGGACTCGCCAGAAGATGGCGAGGTCGTCCACGCTAAGCGTGCACGGTCTGAGAGCAGTGGACCCGCGGAACCTCCATCTGCGGGTATTTCTTCTTCCGCCGAGGCATCCTTGCCTGCTGGTCGCAGCGCGGCTCAGTCTCAGGGAGCTGATCCGTGGAAGCTTTCATCGGAGCGCATTCATCGCCTCCGATGGTCCGACGAAGGCGGCCAGGGCACACCTTGTGCTCTCTTCCAAGTCGACACCATCAAGGATGATGATGTCGTGAAGGCGATCGGCCTCGCGGCCGGCTCCGATGAGCGACGCAACTACTATGCGTCGCTGTACCTTGCTCTTCGCCACAACAAGGGTGTGCGCCATGGCGCTAAGAGCAAGGTCTCTGAGACAGTCGCACTGACTCAGGGCTGGAACCATTTTGTAACGAACTGAAACAATGATGCTGCTGCTTTCCGAAAACGTCTCGAAAGCATGCGTGAGCGCTATTATAGACATAATAGCGCTCGCAAGGCTACCCGCTTGCACGAAGTCAGTGCAAGTGCTGGTATACCTTGTGCCGTTCCCCGTAGAGAACGGTGTTCAGTCTGTCCACCCAACGCGGACAGACTACGTGAGAATGAAGTTGACGGGTACTCGACTATACGAGTACCCAGTGATGTCCGAGACTGGCGTTTCACGGTCTTCCCGGATGCCGGGAAGAGAGCACCGCCGCCTGATCCCGTTACGCGCCTACCCGTCTCCAGGGGCGTGGGGTGGTACACTGTCAAGCCGAGACCTAGTCTTGACTCGGGCGGAGGTGGTGGCGGTCTTCGTACGCAATCACCAATTCCGGAATATTCCTCACGAGGATATTCCGCGGTTCCCACGAGTCGTGTTGGGGAGGGTGTCCTCTCCAACGACATCGAAAACGACGCTGACCTTGGTCAGTGCGTGGCTTCTGGTGAGCTCAATTCGCTCGACAATCCAGCGAATTGAGCCGTCGGCAGTTCGCAAAGGTGCCGGCGGAGGGAATAACCTCGTCGCTTCGATCAGCCGCTTGAGGCTGATCAGACCTTCCAGCAACTAGCGGCTGACTATGCAGCCTTCCGCCATGAGGCTTGGAAGACGATTGCTGAGCAGAGTCAGCTGATCTCGAACCTCTCATCGCGAGTGTCCGCTTCTCACGAGACAGCGGGTGACGCGCTGTCTCGAGTCGAGGACGTCGAGAGGAAGTTTGCGAAGCTCGTTGAGAGCGTTTGTATGCGTCGCACGCGCCCTGCGCGCGAGCGCGACGAGGATGACGAGTCGTAGCTCGACCATCACGCTTCTTCGTGCCCATGTTGGATGAGCGCGCGGGCGTATCATGATCATGATACGCCTTCAGTCGCCCGACATAGAACGTCGGGTGCAGTCTCATGCTGGTTGGTATGTCCAGCGTGTAGGCTGTGCCTTGGCGATGCAAGACACGAAAGGGGCCGATGAAGCGTGGAGCAAGCTTGCTTGCTCCAAAGTCCGAGACTGCATGTCTAGCCAAGTTTTGCGTACACAGTAAAACTAATGAATTGGTTTTGAACTCACTAATATTGTTGCGTGACTTCTTGTCAGCGTTCATCTTCTGTCGGTCGACAGAAGATGCAATAGCATCACAAACAAACCGCATGACGGCTTGTCGATTCTGCACGAAGTCTTTCGCATCGACATTGGTCGTGTCGACCGATGTGTCCTTGTTCGCTATCGTGCCCTGCACGATGCGCTCGTCATCTTGGTGTCCACATTGGGTGTGGACACGTGCTTGGTCGCAGCAGTGACGTCGCCCTGCGTCGTCACTTTATCATCTTGTTTCCGGTGTTCGACCCCGAGTCGAACACGTCATCTTGCGCCACGTCTGCTCCCGGAGCAGGCGTGGGACGGGTCGTTGCTTGTCCTTTCGCTCCCGGAGCGAAGGTACTTGCGCGTTGCCGGTAACTTCTGTGCCCGGCACGGATGTTCTCGGAAGCGCCTGCACCCGGTGCAGACGCAAAGCGTACTCTCTTATGGCGCGTGGCACTACGTGTCACGGCGTTCAACTTTTCCTGTGGGCGTGGCTCGCTCACAGATCCTCCCCACTCAAGGGAGCTGTCACCCCGCCAAGCATGGCAGGTACTCGTGGATGCCGCGTGGCATTTACGTAGAACGGTGTGTGACCCGTAGAGGGATGCACCGAGTTGGTGATGGCAAACTCTGCCATCTGCAAACAGTCGCACCACTCGGTGAACGAGTGGGCGTAGCTCTTGAGGATGTCACCGAGCACGCGATTCACGCGCTCGGTCTGACCAACCGTCTGCGGGTGGTCGGCTGTCGATATCGACAGCCGAGTACCAAGGAGGCCGAAGACCTCCTTCCAGAACGCGGCCATGAACCTTGGATCACGGTCGGAGACTATCTCACGGGGCATACCGTGAGAGCGGAAGATGAGCTCTACAAACAGACGTGCCGTCTGTTTGGACGTGACTTGGGCAGGCACCGCAGCAAGAGGAACCATCTTGCTGAAGCGGTCGACAAAAACGACCACTCCAGTCCGACGCTTGGCGTCGGGCGGTAACCTGAATATGAAGTCCATACTGATGGACTCCCAACACTCTGCCGGTATCGGCAGAGACTGTAGCGGTGATTGTGAAGCCGGCGTCGGCTTCACTCGTTGGCATGCCTCGCAAGCACGGACGTACTTGCGGATCCACTTGTACTGGCTAGGCCAGTACAAGTCACGCGAGAAGAAGGTACGTCTTCTCTCGACCGGATGCCCAGCCGATGGGGCATCGTGATACTCGAATATGATCCGCAGGCGCAGATCATAATCATCAGGGACGACGATGCGAGCGACATCGTCGTCAGCTGCACCGTATAGCAGCAAGCCGTCGTGTGCCGTATACCTGTGCACACGGGATCTCAGATGTGGAGGCAGCGCGCGATGCGCGCACCTTCGCAAGGGGTGCATGAATGCGTCGGTCTGCTTGAAACCCTGCAACAAGCCGTTCCAGATGCGCTTTGGTTTCAGCCCTTGAGCGGCCCACTCGCACACGACTTTTTCATTTCGGGTGTCAGTCTAGGCTTCGGTGGCGCGTTCACAGAAGTAACGTGAGAGTACGCCTCCTCGACAGTCACTTGATGCATCACTTCGCAGGAAAGCACTCGGGTACGCCACGAACAGGAAGTGGGGGATTCAACACCTTTACAGGCCGATGAAGCACAGAAGAGTAGGCGCGTTCGCATCGCGTGTGGGGCGGCCAGGAGGCAGACGTGACACTGGCTGAGAGAGCTCTTGACGATGCGATAGTCCTTGAACGTAGCCAGCAGTCCTTCCGCTTCTTTTGAGGCATTGCATAGGCAAGTGTCTGCCACTGGTGTTGGCGGGGCATGGTGACTCGTATTCGGGCAGGTGGTGGTGTCCAGGAAGCGGTTTTTTTGATTGTGAGCTGGTGTGGAGAGGCGCCGGTCTCGACGGGGCTTTTAAAGTCTAGGGATTGGCTAATATAGTGGTTCGGTGCGTAAAGGCCTATTCGTTGTGGTGACGTCATGATAATTGGTGGTTGTAAGTGGTTTGGAGTGCGATCTGTAGTTTTGCGGTGCTCATGAACAGTTTTGGTGTTTTGGTCTTTTTTGTGCAAACAGTACGTCCTCACAAGCGATGTGGATGCGAGGTTGTGCGCACAATCCTTACAAAACACGAGCTATGACCGACTTTCGTCCCAAGGCCAGCAGGATAGCTGCAGTATATGTTGTGAGTTGTCTAATTTTCCGCAACGCCCAGCAATGCAGTTTTGGTCGTCACTAGAACACATCGACCCAGTGCTGCAATTTCTTAGCGACTTCACACGACTCCTAAGTTTGTTGCATTTTCCGATCATTTACCGACGATCCCAATATCCGCTCGATGTTCCGACACTAATATCTTCGTCCAACGCATTCGACCTCATGCCGCACTCGATTTCTCCAGCTTACCAGACGACGTTTGACATCAGCACGTATCTGAAGAAAGTGGACGTCAAGCACGGTGTGCAGGGGGAATAGAGACAGGCATGCCCAAAATTCGATAAGTATCTATTGCAGCTATAGAAACGAAATGAATACCTGCCAGTGTGCCTAAATGGAAGCAAATAGATAACTCCAACAAAGTGTTAGTAAAAAAATACTACAATCGTATCATGAAATAACCTTCTTACAGGCACTGCTCCACAGTCTCTACATTCCAGTACAATCCGTTCATCTTCAAGAAGATGATCATTTCCAGCACCATGGGGGGACGTGGTGGTGCTCATGACGCTAAAACACACAGCCAAACGGTCTGGATGGAAGAGTTTTTCCCAAAACCAGTACCAGTTGGGGGCCGTATTCCCAAGACCAGTTGCTAGCACAAAACCAGTACCAGTGTCAACCCAACTGGAGTGGACCACCTTAGTGTAGTGCAGCACTGTCAGCAATAACGTAGTCGCGCAACGAGGAGGCGTGGGTGGCAAGAAGAATAAGTGGCGTTGCCGCGCTTTCGCCATAAAATCCACACCTCCACGCCTTAACTGACCTCACGACAGCGCATAAGTCCAAGAACCTGTTCTGGCGCTTTTCATCCAGACCTCCTTGCTAGCGTTTGGGAGGTGGCAGTGTGCTGCTCTACACTAAGGTGGACCACTTCAGTTTGGGCTGGTACTGGTACTGGTTTTGTGCTAGCAACTGGTCTTGGGAATACGGCCCCCAACTGGTACTGGTTTTGGAAAAACTTCTGGATGGAACCCCGAGCAGTAAATTACCAAACATTAGAGACTTCAACATAAATCACGGTTTGAGACACCCAAAATAGATAATTGGGCTTGCCAATAAGAATTTATTTGTGGATATGAGACCCCTTCAAACAAAATGTTACTAATGCGCCTTTTGGTGTAGTTGAAACGAAGACCACCTCCTTGTAGAGCAGTGTCTTGCGGTCGTTTTAAGCCCTTTCCCGACCCAAAGTGTCCACCAGAAGATATAAAATATGTGTTTAAAAAAATTATCTCCGGTGAAATTAAAAAGTGCAAAAAAATATTTTGGTTTATTATGCTTAAAAATGTGAAAAGGATCAGCTGGAGAATTTTCACACACAAACTCGTCGTCTAACATGTCGGAAACAGCTTTTTCGGCGTATCTGCCATTAGTATCATTTTGAAAAACTTGAGCGTGGACAAGGATCGATAAGTATCAAATCGTTTTATTTGGCTTATCGTTGAGATTCCTTCCTCGCTTTCTTCTTGTTGGCGCGTCGATTCGAGGTCTTGGACTGCGAGTGGTGTTCAGATTGCTGAATCTCACTCATAGCTGTGCCACGAACGACGGTGCTGCTGCCCGTTCAACTTGAATTCGTTTAGCTTCTAAAGCCATCTCAGCGCGGCGTTTCAGACGCGCCTTCTTCGTTTCTTTCGACTGCGCTGCTTCGGTTGCTGTTGGTGCAGCGTACAGGTCGTCATCTCGAAACTGCTCTGGAACAAATGGCCGGACCTTCTTGTGCATCTGCTCGAATTTTTCAGCGTTCGGGTTGGGCGGTGGGAGAGCGTATTGAACATCACAGAAACTTTGCTGCCAGTCGTCTTCACTTCGTCAATACAGCGACGCACGTCGTCTAGCACCCCTCACTGCCCCGGGCCGTCTTGCTCTCGACCACACCAGGGGTTTCTTTCTTCATGGAGAAGATGTGATCTTTCTGCACCGCTGATAGTGGTTTGTACAGCTCAGACAACACTGTCTTAAAGTCTTTGAAAAGTTCGTCTCCCCGCTGAATATGCCTCACCTGCGAGGTTTTGGCTGCAGCGACGACGTTTTCGACCACTCCCTCAACCGTCCAGCAGTCTACGCGCGCCATGTGATTGCGGATCTGGCCAAACCCTCTATCACATGCGTTCTTGGTGTGGCCACGGACAAAGAACTTGAAATCGACACGGTCGAACAACTCTTGATCGACAAGAGCCAGCAAAAAATGGATGACGTGGTTCGACTTATTTTGCCCTCCACAATTGTCGGCGTATACAATTAGACGTCGGATCTTGCGCGCGATGACCTTGGTCTTCAGGAAGTCAAACAGCATAGAATTAACTTGGTCCGTTCCCTTCCCGCTGACGCGTTCATCGTACACGTAGTTGTGTTGCGTAGAGTCGTTTGCGAAGTATATCCCAAACACACTGATAGAGAGCAGAGACAGGAAATACCACATAGAAGGAGTGTCGGAGACACTAGGACACGTGAAGTTTTGGCTGAAGTCCATCACTAGAACTGCGTGGTCGTCACTGGCAGTCTTCATGTCAGCCTTGTACTCCTGCCTAATCAAATCAAACAGGAAACGGTTATTAATATCAAACAAAACGAAAAGATACTAATGTCATAACACCTCATGCAGCGCGCCGCTTCCGTGTGTCGTCCAAGTTCCTCTGTCGTATCCGCTGTTGCTGATCCATGCCGCATCTTGGTCAAGTGCACAGAGCACACATCGCAGACATTGTCCCGGGGGACCGAATCCGAATGTTGGGACAGTGTAGGGTTAGCAGCTTCAGCATCGTAGATTTTGCAGGCTCTCGACGGCGAATACGAGACGGCTCCACGAACTTATGCATTTCGTCGTACAAGCGGTCCCACGTAAAATAGGCCGGCAGAAATGTGTACTCATCTGAGCTGTAGTACTTGCGCAGCTTTCCGTCTTGCGTCTTCTTTATACGCACCCGGACAGGTACCACGTCACCTACTTCTTTAGCAAAACCCTCAAACCAGCTCGTAAGCCAGCTAAGATCAATCACCGCGGCATTCTTGTTCTTAATATTACCATGGGCCTTGGCAGTGAACGACCCGTGCCGTATCTATGTCGTGTAGCGCTGCATGGTTACGCGTGTAATTCCATAGCAAGCACAGAAGCTCAACGCGCAAACGCGACCAACCAGAGGCAGCACGTACGGAAATTTGTCCCGAATCCCCTAGCCTCTAGGCCTCCTAACTGTGTCAGCCTTCATGAGCACGGACAGCGCCGTCATAATGCTCGTCGTGCGCTCTCGTTTCTCCATCCCGGACACCGACAGCAAAAAGGCCCGCATGTCTTCCTCCTTCCCCTTCAAACACTTGGCTTCGCACGGATCTTCAGCTACGAAGCGGCGAGCCTTGTCCTGAATCGATTCGTCATAAAGGTAGGAGCTCAGGTCTTCATCATCTGCTTCGACGTCCTCACAGCTCTCGTGTGTCTCGTAGTCTTCGTCGCCGACCACAGAGGCAACCGGAGAGGCACTCTTGGACCAGTCGCTCTCAGAGGCCTCACTCAGTGGTGCATCGATAAGCTCTCCCCGTGACACGACGCTGCTGGAGATGGCTCTGCATCGGCGCATGACTGCTCTTGTCCTGGTTCTTGCGAGTGCTGCATCAGGTGGCGTGTGGTGTGTGTCCTCGGCGTAATTTATTTTCAAATGCCGATTTCTCCGAAGTTCGTGTAAGTACGAAAATGGGTGGCTCAACTTTGTAGGCCAATATCTCGAAATCATCAAAAGGCGCATTGGTAACATTTTGTTTGAAGGGGTCTCATATATCCATTTGGGGGTCCTGAATAGAGTCCCTGCTCGAGGGTCTGGGAAATGGGGCCTGGAATCGCTGGGCAACTTCAGCGAGAGCGATGATGACTTGGATGTCATTCTAGGCGCAGGGGCAGCTCAAGCCTACCTTTCAACGCAATGTTCGTCAGGCTTCCACGCCAAGCCCCAAGTAGTTTAAACGCTTGGCAGGAATGCCTCAGGTCGAATAAGCTTGGTCAGAACTCCATATTTTGGAGGAAGGCCAGCATGAAATTTACTCCAAAGTCAATAGCCAAATGATAAAGATACCGATCCCGTTGATGAGACTGTGCCCTTGTCGTCTTGTAATGGATGGCGTCACCAAACTTCCAGCAGACCGACGCAACTCTGGTAGTAACACGATGAAGATGTAAATACCAGGTCACATTGGTTTCGATTGACATCTAAAGCTGCAGGCTCTACCGTCTATCATCCCTTTATGCATCGCAAGTGATTCTCTCTCACTTCCCACTCCCCAAATCAACTACTGTACCTGGCTACGCAAAATTGTGTCCGCTAGTTTACCACCAGTGGAAGAAAGACTTGGAGTTGCGCTGGGTCACCTGCTGCTGCTGCTGTTGCTGCTGCTGGTCATCGTCGCTGTCTTCGCCATGGTTGTTGTTGCCCTGGTTGCCCGACGGAGTAGCCGTGGTCGAGAGCGGGGCCGCCGTTGTTGAAGCAGGGGCAGCCGTGGTCGACGCAGGACCAGCCGTGGTCGACGCAGGAGCAGCCGTAGTCGACGCAGGAGCGCTAGTGGTCACCGACGACGAACCAGTGTTCTCGACGGTAGCCTCAGGGTCTGGGTGGGGGCCTCAGTGGACACAGTAAAGCTCCCGGCACTGGAGGCATCAGAGCCCGACGTGCTAGCAGGCACGATCGTGGCAAGACCCTCCGATCCAGCCGAGGCAGAACCCTCCACACTTGAAGAAGTAGAAGATCCAACCGAAGCAGAAGTAGAAGCCGAGGCCGAACCAGCAGACGTCGATCCCGATGACGAGCCCTCGCAGGCCACCGACTTCTCAAGAAGCATGGTCACGTCAGCGTAGCTCAGACCGATGCTGGTCACAGTGTCGGCGGAGGGCTTAGCCTTGGGGAACCACAGGAAGTCCGGGTGCGTATCGTCCGAGTCGTACACCCACTCACCACCGATAATGTTTCCGTCGTCATCCATCTCAAGCAGGTAGTAGTAGTAAGCACCCGTCGTGTACGAGTCCACCTTGCCTGACGACACAAGAGGGCCATCGGTGTAGGTCTCAAAGATCCACGAAAGACGAGTTTTCACATACACGATGCTCTTGGCAGCAGAGTTCCACGGGTACTCCTCAAGGCCGTAGAAGGTCGAAGCAGCGTCCTCGAGCGTCATCTCGGTCTGCTCGTACACCTTGAAACCACGCACGGGCTGGTTCCACACCTCCGAGCCAGCGGTGACATCGGCGATGAACGTGGCGTTCAGGTTGCCGAGCAGGTTGGCAGCAGCGATATGGAAGTAGGCAGGGTTCAAGTCACGGTAGGCGTCGCTCGAGTGACGACCGTACTCATCCTCCGAGTCAGTGCCGCCGTTGTAACGCGTGCCCGTGAACACGGTGGACACGGTTGCACCGTCGTAGATGTCTGAAAGCAGAGCCTTCAGGTCCATGGGTTGGAAGGTAACGCCGTTGTAAGTCACAGCGCATTGGGGCTCGTCCTCAAGCATGGAAGCAGGAGTCCAGGCGTGGCAGATACCGTACCAAGTCGGGATGCAGTAGCCAGAGCTCTTGTCGGCGCGGATGGCGCACGAGCTGCCATCCGTCAGGGACGAGCAGTCACTGTCCGAGGTACAAGTGGTGTGGCTGCTCATCGAGTCGATACCGTTGTCGGCTGACACCTTGTCCATGAAGTCATCGACATCCAGGCCAAAGGCCGTCGCGTACTTCTCAGCAGCACTCGGCTCACCAGCACTCCACACAACATTGATGCTGTCCTGGTACGTGGGCCAATACGGACCAGGCCACGGCGATGGGGTGTGCACAGCCACGGTGGGCAGCTCCGACAGGTTTGTCACCATCGAGGTGCCAAAGTAGGCCTCGAGCTTGGCAATGTCCTTGTTCGAGTTGGCCTCGAGATGACGCTTCTTCTCGATCTTCTCCTGCAGCTTGCGGCCAGTCATGACACTGTCGCGAAGCTTGCGCGACGTCGTCTCCCAGCCAGTAGCACAGTTAGGCTCCTCCGAGTCCGAGGCGCCCTCCACAGCCGAGCCAGTCGACGGGGCCGTAGTGCTGACGCCCGTCTTGCCAGAAGGAGTAGCCGTCGTCGTGGCAGGGGCCGAAGTGGTCGTGGTGACGCCGGTCTTGCCCGAAGGGGTAGCGGTGGTGGTCGCAGGTGCCGTGGTGGTCGTCGTCGACGAGCCAGCAGCGGGCGAGTCGGTGGACTGCGACACTGTGGTGCCGGTCTTGGACGTCGGGGCCTTGGTGGCGGTGGTCGACTGCTGGGTCGACCCTGATCCGGACGACTGCGTGGTGTAGGCATCCTGGTCCTCGTCGGCCGACGGGGTGCTCTCGGACACGACGGCCGTGCCCACCTTGGTGGAGACGGGCTCCGTGGGGGCCGTGGTGGTGTTGGCCAGCAGGTCCGCGTAGGTCACAGCCACCGTGGAGATGGTGGTGATGTTGGGCAGCGTCGGGTCCACCTCGACCGTGATGGCGCAGTCCTTGTCGGACACCGTCGCACCGCGGGCCGGGAACTTGCTGCTGATCTCTTCAGTCGTGCCCGACGACGTGTACGGGTCGTAGTACAGCGACGAGGCCGAGACCTGCTGCAGCTGCATGACCACGAGGGCCACGGCGGCCGGGAGGAGGATGTTGCGCGGTGTGTACACCATGCTGTCGATCTAGAGGCTGCGACCTGGAAGAACCGAAGGCAGTGCAGAGTAATTTCCTCGCTCGCAAGGAAATTGGGGAATGACCAGGCAGACCAGTCGCGCTTTTCCCCTGAGACCGGCGCCGTGACAGTCGAGTCAGTCGTGACGCCTGCCCAGACCGGGAGACGGAGGCCACAGCCCCAGCAGCTGGTGGCGAGTGTGCGTGGGAGATGCAGCTCAGCGCCAGAGGGCGAGCCACAGCTGGCTGGCTCGCCTTTCCCGACGGAGCGCTGCAACGCACCACCCGAGAGCGCTGGCGACGACGGTTTGAACCACGCTACGAGCTTTTTTCAAGAGTTTTTGTTGATAAATTGAAGCATTGCACGGTGCTGGTGCATATCGTACTTCATTCAAGAGGTGTGATGTATCCGTGGTGAGGACGAGGCAAATTGGGAAGGCCAACGTGGCGTCGTTGGAAAGGCTCGGTTGACGACGATGGCTCCTGAGCATGGCCGTTGAGGCGACAGGCGTGCAACACTGTAGCGAATTATTAAAGATACCTGCCATAATTGATACATATCGCTAATTTATTCAATCTGATTAGACAGATTTCATCACAACTGCAGTAAAATATACCATAAGTGGATGTTGATGCTGATTTTTATCAGAATCGATCTATAATCTGGTTGAGAAGGTTGATCATGACCACATCAACAGCAAAGACAGGTTATGCTACTTTGATTGGCGATCTTTATGCTGGCCGCGCGCGTCGTGTTGTGTGGTACACATCTTCGTTACGATTGGTTAGAAATCGCAACAGTGGCCAATGAGTTCAGTGGATTTTTTCCGACTCCTTCGTCGTTCCGTCGTCGTCTTGCAGCATGTTTTGCCCAAGCCTGCTGTGTTTCGGTGCCGCACAGCGTGGCTCAAAATGCTGCCCGTCGGTGTGTTACGGCTGCCGATCGTATGCTACAGCCGTAACTAGAGTGCCAACCACATACAGAGATGAAGCGGCACCCCGCCTCAAGACCTACTTTTTCGCAGTCATCGCCACCGCCGTCTGCATTGCAGATTGCACGCACGATCGAGGATTATCAGGAAGCGGCGATGGATTTCGGTCGTTGAAGCGTGTGCCGTCCGCTCGGCTCGCAGAGGGTGCAACCCCAACGCCGCGCAAGTGTTGTGCGCGGCGAATAGGCCTCGAAGAGGCTGCTTTTGAGTGAGGCAGCTGGTCAGCCAACGCTGCAGTGACTGCAACACGGTTGCGATCGCCAGGTTGGCCTGCCTGTCTGCAAAAGCATTGACGCGAAGCTCGACCCAGAAGGGGAAGCGCATGGGTGGGCTCGTTGTAAGCAGCGTGTGCGAACGTAGAGGATGCAGCGGATCGTGCTGTCGTCACCACGGTCTCCGGTCCCTTCGGACGCCAAAAAGGTGCTCGCGCAGAGATGGCTACATTTTCCTCGGCCGAATTTCTCTGGAACCAGAAGATCAATCGAATGTCGTCCAGATGCTTCCGGGCATCACAGCGTGGTGCATCGGGGATCACGACGCTGCTACAGTATGGGTACTGCATGTATTGAACTACAACTTGTAGCTCTAGCACTGCTAGTAGCAGGGCTTCTCCAGTTCAGTGCAGTACTGGTATTAATAGACAGCACTGACCAACTCCGCCGCGGCTCGGACAGAAAAGCGAGGAAGCCAAAATATGTGGCACCATTTCATTCCAACACACCGGCTGCAAAGGTGGCGTCAGTAAATGCTGCCCCTCCGGCTCCTCGGTGCCAAGCTTTCTGGCTTCAAGTGAGCTACAGCCACACGAAATTCTCGCATCTCATGGTCCGACGCGTGGAGTGTAAGCGAATAGCGATTGTGAGCTTGGGATTTACCAGTGAGGTGTAGCGCATCAAGTGGTATTAATATACTCTGCGCGAGTGGATGTGCTTGCTGAAAGATGTTGGGGGAAACTATCGGTAGTAAATTCATAGTCTTCGGAAGCTGTGCCCTTGTGCGGCCTACCCGAGCCGTTCTGTACTTGCGTCCAATTCTTCAAGTCGCTCACAGCGGTGACTCCAAGCATACTTGTGTATTGATTTATCGAGTGCATTGCACTGGCAAGTATCTAGAATGCTGCAAAGGAAGTCGATAGCATACCACTTCAGCTCGTCGACAAAAATGTGTTATTATTCGCGTAAAGTGAGCTTAACGAACCCAGAAAGCGAGGAAGAAGGAAGGAATCGCATATCGCTCAAGCCAAATTCATCGGGACAAGACATTGTGCAACAGAAAAGTATGCAAACATTTGGACTACTACGGTTTTGGCAGCCACTGGGACTCGCGTCGCAGGAGGCACAGTTCGTCGAGGTCGCAGTGAGAAAGCCACACATCTGGGGCCAAGTCAGACTGCGACCAGAGCAAAGTTACACTACACAAGCAAAAGTATAACCGACGGCTACCGAGATTCATACGGATGTGCAGCTTTGAAGCTTGCGACTCTAATTCGTCCACCACAACCATAGTGGGTAGCCATTCGGCACCTAGACTCTCAAGCAAGGAACCTCGTGCCTTGGCACATGGCCTTATCGGTATCACCTTACGGAGATATAAATACCAGGGCCTTAAAGAATCACGTTGCATGTATGATTGATACTGAAGGAGAACTAATAGATACCCACGAACGGTTTGATTGAGGATTACAGTGTCGAGTGTTCTGCGTTGGCTATTTTATCATGGGGCATGCGAGTGATTCGCTTTCGTGTTAGATCTCCCTCTTTTCGGCATCCAACAAACTTGCAATTCACCACCAGTGCTGGCGACGGTTGTGGTGGTTGTTGTCATAGTCGCCGCCCACGCTGGAGGCAGTGTTATGCACGTCCGTAGCCACACCATCCGAACCAGTGGAGGCCGAGCCAACCGGGGCCGATCCAGCCGGGGCGGAGCCGGTCGAGGTCGATCCTGCCGGAGCGGAACCGGTCGAGGCCGATCCTGTCGGTGCGGAACCCGTCGAGGCAGAGCCCATCGTACTCGAGGAGGCGCTCGGGGCAGAGCCCGAGGTCGAGGTAGCCGTCGAAGCCGAAGACGAAGTCGAGGCCGCCGAACCCGCAGAGCCGGCAGACATCGATCCCGACGAAGACGAGTCCGAGCACGCCACCGACTTTGCCAACAGCATCGACACGTCAGCGTAGCTCAGACCAATGCTGGTCACAGTGTCGGCAGCGGGCTTAGCCTTGGGGAACCACAGGAAGTCCGGGTGGGTATCGTCCGAGTTGTACACCCACTCACCGCCAATGATCTTACCAGCGTCGTCCATCTCAAGCAGGTAGTAGTAGTAAGCACCCGTCGTATACTTGTCAACCTGACCCGAAGACACAAGCGCACCGTCGGTGTAGGTCTCGAAGATCCACGAAAGGCGCGACTTCACATACACGATGCTCTTGGCAGCAGCGTTGTACGGGTACGACTCGAGACCGTAGAAGGTCTGTGCGGCCTCTTCCAAAGTCATCTCGGTCTGCTCGTACACCTTGAAACCACGCACGGGCTGGTTCCACACCTCCGATCCGGCGGTGACATCAGCAATGAAAGTGGCGTTCAGTTTGCCGAGCAGGTTGGCAGCAGCGATATGGAAGTAGGCAGGGTTCAGGTCACGGTAGGCAGGGTTGGAGTGACGACCGTTCTCATCCGTCGAATCAGTGCCGCCGTTGAAGCGGGCACCGGTGAACACAGTTCCGACGCTAGCACCGTCGTAGACGTCCGAAAGTAGAGCCTTCAGGTCCATGGGCTGGAAAGTCACGCCGTTGTGAGTCACGGGGCAGTTGGGTTCCTCCTCGAGCATGGAAGCAGGAGTCCAGGCGTGGCAGATGCCGTACCACGTCGGGATGCAGTAGCCGGAGCTCTTGCCGGCGCGGATAGCACACGCACTTCCGTCCGTCAGGGACGAGCAGTCGTTGTGCGATGTACACTTGGTGCGGCTGCTCATCGAGTCGATACCGTTGTCGGCTGACACCTTGTCCATGAAGTCCTCGGTATCAAGGCCAAAAGCTCTGGCGTACTTCTCAGCGGGGCTAGGCTGGCCCTGGCTCCACTCCACGTTGATGCCGTCCTGGTACGTGGGCCAGTACGGGCCCGGCCAAGGCGACGGCGCGTGAACACCGGACGTCGGCAGGTTCTTTAAGGTCGTCTCCATCGAGGTACCAAAGTAAGCTTCGAGCTTGGCGATGTCCTTGTTGGCATTGGCCTCCAGGCGACGCTTCTTCTCGATCTTCTCCTCAAGCTTGCGGGACGTTTTGGTCTCCTCCCAGCCAGTGGCGCAGTTGGCATCCGCCTCACCCTGTACGGTGTCCGTCGACGTCTTCGTCGTGATACCGGTTTTGGTCGCAGTTGTAGTCGCTGACGCCTGCGTCGTAGAGCCCTGTGTCGTTGAAGTCACCGTGGCGGTCGAAGTGATGTAAGCATCCTGGTCCTGGTCGTTTGAAGGCGTCTCCTCCTGCACGACTGGGGTGCCCACCTTCGTGAACACAGGCTGAGCCGGGGCAGTCGTCAAGTTCGCCAACAAGTCTGGGTACGTCACCGGGACCGTCGAAATGGTGGTGATGTTAGGAAGAGTCGGGTCCACCTCGACTGTAAAGACACAGTCCTGGTCGGTCACCTCCGCACCACGGGCAGGGAAACCGACGCCAATTTTGCCGGTCGTGCCAGACGTAGTCTCAGGGACGTAGTACATCGACGCGGCTGATGTCTGCTGCATCTGCACGGCCACAAGGGCCACAGCAGCCGGGAGGAGGTACTTGCGGGGCGTGTACACCATGGTAATTAGTCAAGAAGAAGTCTTCCTTGTGGCTGAAAGCACTGGTAGGCAGAAGTAATTCTCTTGCGAGAAAATTGGGGAATGAACTGCATCTGCTACAGTAGCTGCTGAAGGCGACCGCACGTGTGACACGGAGCGACGACGGCTTCTACATCAAATGCCCGGAAGATAATCCAGGATCGTTAACCCGCAACGTGCGATTTGCAAGGTGGAAGCCAACGCGAATACTTCGAAGTATGACGCCGGGGGAAAGGCCCGCTGGACCTTGTGGTCGCCGCAATGCGTGTTCGGTCAAAGAGATCACCAAAGGATAGTGCGCATCTGAGGCATAAGTTTAGTTACGACAAACAAATGTCGGTTCCCGTGGACATATCCAACATGGTTGTTGAACAACTTGTTCGCAGAAGTTGGTTTAAGGAAGTAGTACTTCCGAAGTACATATAAGGCGGGATGAGCAGTGCTGTCTAATCTTCCTGCTCGGCGAATTGGCGACCTGAGAAATGCCTTTTATTGGTATTTTTTATTGGTACGTCGATCACACTCGGGGCGGCAACTGCTTTTTCTATTCCCGCGGACCGTCCAGCTCGAGTTGGTACGGCGGCTGCGGCGCAATGTAACCTGAAAAATGCCTGCTTAGCAGTACTAAACGAGGTTCAAGCATTTTTCTGATAGTGGGACGGCAAGATGAGGTACGGACAGCGAAATAACCTGAATACGGTCACCAGAATTATAAAATAAAGAGACTCGTTCTTCTGAGCAACTCCTCATGGGACTGTGGATAGAAGTCGGTTTTCAGTCGCTATATTGTTTCAATACATGCGATGAAAATTTGCGATATCTGTCATTTCAGTGCTGAGAGGGAACCGCTGGATTCCCGCGTTGCGGCTATGATGTCCTCTCGGCTTTGCAGAGAGCGTGTTGCGATGCAGCACGATCCGCTCCGATTGGAAGTTGCAACGGCTCCGCAGTCATTACTGTATGATGTCCACGTCTGGGATTCATAGCGGCCAGCATCCAGAGTTCCGTTATGTTGTAGTGACCGCCGGCCATGCCCCAAATGAAACACCCCTAAGGAGTACAGACGTATCGTTGCCAGGCTTCGATTCGACAAGAAAGACGTCAGATTGAAGGTCAAAATTGATACGGTCCTTCCTCAAGACGAGGACACGCAGATATCGTCGTTGAATTGCAGGAACATGATTGTACTGTATCCCGTCGAGGTTATGAAGTCGTCCACAGCCCCCCGGCTTAGGGCTGATCCTACAGTATTGGGATGAATGTGAGCATAGGGAGCCGTGGACTCCCAAGCTAGGGGGAATGCCGTGCAAAAGTATGCCAAATTGGGATTGGCAGTAAATACACTTTTTCTCAACTACTGCCAGTAGTTTGCCACTGCCACCTTCCAAACTACTTTAGTAATCAGTTGCTTGGTTTCATTCTTCTAGAGTACTACAGCAATAGTAATATACTACTGCTGAACTACTAATGGATAATCGCACATACCAGGAAAGTACAAAACAGTACTATCGGACCAGTGAGGCTGACTACTAGTTACTACAGTAGCATGTAGCTAATAGATTCTGCAAACTACTGGATGGTGTAGTAATAGTACTGCTACTACAGTACTGTTTTGTACTGGCCATACAAGTTACTGCTAAACCCTGATGCCAAAACCTGAGCCGGGTCGTGTAGTACAGGACAGTTCAACAGCCTCGCAACGACTGCGTTTCATGTCGAGCACCGCTTTACTTACGGACTGGTCAATCAACTGAGATGATACCCGTAGTTCTGCAGCTGAACTAAACCACGTGAACTCACATACCCTCAAGAATTTCGGGGCTCGGAAGAATTTTTCAGGTCACGAAAAGTTTTAGTTTCGGGTCGGGTACAGAACTTTTGGAGTTTAAAATAATGGATAGCATGGGCGGCATCGTGGACGAGGCTAGCATGAGGGTCACTCAATGCCTTCACCTTCTGCCAAACACCCCGTGAGCGAGTGGATGCGAGGGGGCAGCGATTTTTTAGCAAGCGTAGCCGAGAAAGACGAAGTGCGAGAATTGGGTGCCTCCAAACCCCCTATAAAACTGTTATCAGTGCCTTCCGAGACCCCTATAAACTGTTTATCGGTCGTCCATGCGTCGAGCATATGTATTGTCCAGGCGTTCATCCAGGTTTTGTCCAGGTTTTGTAAAATACCCGACTCGTAATTTATAAATTACCGTCCGTGTCACATCCATTAATTGAACATGTAATGTCCATGTTTCACAGTTACTTAAACGTTGTATTGGTACCAGTGTACCAGTATTGAGGATCACTCAATTTGCTTTTCAAATCCCAAAAAGCCCAGAACCTGAAGCCGCCGTTCACTCTCGCCGCCGGTGCGATCATCTCGGCCCCTGTCACCATGCGCTCCTTCGCCCCCCTCCGCTCCGATAATGCCGGGTAACAAGTTGGAGCCCCCTCCCGGCACCGTCGCCCGTAGTTCCGCTCGCGCCGCCAGTGCCGCGTTTTCCGCCCGCACCGCCCACAGCACCCGCTACAGCTGAGTCAGAGGTGCGTGGTTGAGAACCCTGCAAGTGTATTGTTGCTAGTGTTTTCAAGGTTACTAACTGTGTGCGCATACGTGTCGTGCACAGGCTGGCTCATCGGGAGAGTTCTCGTACCTGGACTCTGGAGCTCCCTCAAACTCCGCAGATGGTTCCTCGGACTCGGACTCTCCGGACATGGACACTAACGACCGTCCGTGTAGTGTCCAGGTTGTGGATGACCCGGTGCCTGTCGATGTCCCTGACGCCGTGCATTCAAGTTGGGATGCGTGGGCGGCGTATCTGAAGGAGTACGCGTCGGCTACGCGCCAGATCATCCGAGTATCGATGACTTTCAGCTGCGACTTGCGGAACAAGCGGCTGGCCAAGACTGTGGCCGCACAAGAAGGACTTGACGTGCCGTACGTGCCCACAGAGTGGATCACGTACCAGCGCACATGTATTTACACGCACGGGTGGCGGTCGAAAGGCCGGAACATCGTGAACGAGGAAGGCGAGTGGCTCCTCCGTAACTGCTGGAAAGTGCATCTCCGTCCTTCCTGTGAAGAACACAGGAGAGACAGCAATCGCGGTTTCTCTCAGAGCCAGCCCACCCATGATGACGACGAAAAAACGGAGATACCTGGACAAAACCTGGCAAAACATGGTCAAAACCCGGACATCTTATGTGTTGACAAGAGCTTGTGGGTGACGCGGACGTCCTGATGATCCCTGTGAACTTCGGCAACACGCACGGTGTGGAATCGCCGTCAACGTCAAGCAAAGACAAGTCACATATCACGATTCCATGAATCAAACGACGTACAAGGCCGTGCTGGATCGACTGACCTTTGATCTCGCGGAAACCCTAAGCGACGGCTACCACGTGTTCGCTGTCAACGCGCCGATCCGGACGGACGGCCACAACTGTGGGTTCTTCTTGATACTAAGATTCTGGTGAATGGTGGACAAGAGTATCGTGCTGGACGCTATCGCGTCCTCCAGTTCGTGCTCCACGGTAGCATTCGCTAACTCTAGCTAAACAACCCAATTTCATTTGAGGCTAATACATGGATTGCTTATGGACAATACATTGACTCGATGCGTGACCAAAATCACTTACGTTTACGGTGTGCCTCTCTGCTCATGTATGTCTGCTTGTGGACTGCTCGTCTATAGTCAGCCATTGCACTCTAAGCCAAACCACTGCATCTCACTATGGGATCATCGACACTCGGTGTGATGAAGGACTGATCGGTGCGAATTACTTGATCTCACTATGTATTTAAATTACTCGGTAAGTAATTTATTTCGAGACACGGACAATACCTGGATGGGGACATGGTCAATACATACAGTCGGCGCATGGACAGGAGCATCGGCCATGATAAAAGTCGACTCAGACTGCTACATAGTATTAAACCTACAGTCAAAACTACTATTAAAGGTTTAATCTGTCCAATCTGTCGTGTCATATCAGGTGCAGATTACCTCGCGTTCTGTATCGAGCCACCGGAGAGGAAATACTGTACTTCTCTGGCCCACTTCAATATGACGATTTCAAACTAACAGCGATATCTTCTGCGTCAAGCGTCGTTAGACAAAGCTGAAGACACCAAGGTAAAGCCCTCCTCTTCGTCGACAAGCTGCTAATTTTTATTTGGCCCAACGTGAAGTTCAGCGGCGTCTACAGTCTTGCAAAGTTGCCCTGCTCAGAGGCCATTTAGCTTTTTTACGCAGTTTCCTTCAATTATTAGCGATAATTCACCAGAGTTTTAGGCTTCTTCTATCGATCATTTACCAGAGCTATTGCGCAGTCTAAAGCACTACAACAGAGCAGAAAGCCTTCGAATTAGCAAAGCAAAAAGTGAGATTTATTGAGTACGGGTGGGGATTTTCAGCCAATTATATGATGGCTATATTTTATGTCGAAAGTTAGCAGGCCACAGAGGTAGATTTAGTTCGATACAGCTTTTGGTAGCCGTTCTCAACTGCGCCCTGCATGATCTTCACTGACATCGGAAGCCGTCCGTTAACAGCCATATGCTTGCTAACACGAGGCAGCTTAAAGCTGTTGCCGCCATCGTTTAAGAGGATGGCCTCCATCACTTTTTGTAAAGTCACAAAACACTTGTCAAGTGCTTCCTGCTTTACCTCATCGAAAGCCTTGTGTACAGCCTCAATGAGCCCTGTCGTGTCGTACGTTGCTTGCCGATACTGTAGGCCTGAATAGAATTAAAAATCCTAAGTCAAGAACGTTGAGATCCGGGGATCTATGTGGCTGGCACCGCATCCGAATTGTCCACCCGTCCACTTTTCTCGCCTGCTCCACCTCCGCGTCATTCTCGCGAACGTGGGGGCCGGCGTTGTCCTGCTGGACGTACACCGTGGTTCCTCTTCGAACTACACATGAAAACATACGCAAAAATATTAGGTACATCACATCCAGTTCAGTTGTAACGAATAGCATACCTGGCAGCTTGGCCCGAATCGCAGGAAATACTTTCTCTAATAGGAACTTTCGATAAAGCTGTCGCGTCATCGAAACGCTTTTGGTCACAATAGCCCCTTTAGGTCTATTAACTGAGCTCGCAACACAGCAGTCTGCTCGACGATATGCCATATTCCCAACTTGCCGTCAAAATACTGCCTTCGATGACAGTCATAGCGGGGCCGAGCAACAGCAGCTAGAACCATAACCTTCCCGATATAACGCTTGTTAGGACATGATCGGTAGGGCAGTTGCTCAGCTGCAGTAAAATAGTACTTGGTAGTCCCCTTGTAGAGGTTAAACCATTTTTCATCCACGTAGACAGTATCATACATGTGGTGCATTTGATATAGCCTTCCACCTATTCCATTACATAAACCACAACGTTAGTAAACAATTGTAGCGCAGGAGGTAGATGGCTTACTTACCTAGAGGAATATGTACGTGTGATAGTGCCCACTGGATGCGCCGTGTTTTGTGTGCCTCTGTCAATGTGGGCTTCACACGAGAGACGGCACGGAGTAGCACGTCGTCGGCAAGATGCCGCTACAAAATGGCGCGTGGGATACCGGAAGCTTCGGCTAGCATTCGCTGCGTCTGGCGCTGGCAGAGAGGGACAGCCTGGACGCGCTCAGCAACTTCCTCTGGAGACAAATGCCGCCCCCTCCGCGGCCGCTGGCGTCGTGGTGTCAGCAGACTATCGGTGCACGCGCGCATCTTCCAAAGCTTCTTGATGCTATTGCGACAGAGTCGAAACGTGCCCATCGCTGTAGCCAGAGCCCCTCGACGCAACCGCCCCCGAACGCTGTGCTGAATGAGGTAGAAGAGAACCTGCATGCGTACCGCAGGAGTAATGTCGGCTTGTCCTGGGGCTCGGGGCATTCGAGTGTTGCGTGAGGGCTGCTTGAGGGGCTGGTAAATGCTGGAGTGAGGTGGGTGGATGAGGTGAGTTCGTTGGACGCAACCAGCGATTTAGGATTTCGTTGTTGTCGAGCGTGAGTGGTTTTTTGGCCAATTGTTTTTATCGGTATGCATCACAAAAACCTTAGTCGTCATACTGAAGTGGGCCAGAGAAGTATCGGACAACAATTGTCTTAAAAATTTCTACATTTGCCGGATATCAACCCCTTCCCTGCAACCGCCCCTCCAGCAGGCTGCAGGACGTGCGCCGCGGCACTGCATACCCCCTCGTTGCCAGAAAAGGACGATATCCTCGCCTCGCCCTGTTGCTGGCACTATCCGCCGCGGCTCGGGCACGTCGGAGATCACATCTTGTGCGCTGATGACGAGTTTTTCTAGGTAAATAATGTGCTGATGAAGGCGCCTTTGTATACAATGTCTAACTAGTGAATTGTGCGCATTATAGACCAGCATTTACTCGTCTACTTGCACGGTTCAAAATGTTCTATACGATTCCTGCGTATAGACCACAAGGAGGTCGTCCTCGGCGGCTTCAGAAGCACCATCAGGTGATGGGGCTTCTACTGGCCTTTATGTGGGATCGATGGATCGGTCATCTTTCTGCAAAGATTTTGCCGTGCCTCCATCTACGCTGGCCCGTGTCCTGAACGATGCAGAGGATGCCATGACGCATGCGTTGAAAGACTTTGAGCCAGCGCGCATCGCATGGCCCTCCTTCGAGCGTCAGCAGGCATTAGTGTTGCTCATTGCGAGGCAGCAGCCTTTGCTTTAATCCACGTGGGGTATTCTGGACGGCAAGAATTTTAAAGTAAGTTGCTGTGTATTAACGAAGATTAATGACGACTTATCTAATTGTACATATCTATTCTCGCGTAGGTTCAACAGCCTTCAGCGCCTGATGTCCAAAATGCGCACTACAATGGCTGGTTGCACGCTGTGGTACGTGACCGGCACTATTTGTTCTAGTGCCGACGGACTTATCGTGTGGGCAAAACATAATTGTCCTGGAAGCTGGAATGACGGGGACACTAGTTTGGACTTCAGACGGAGGCTGGTTGATCCGTCTATGAACCCGGACCCGCGATACGGGATAGTGTCAGACAGTGCCTTCCCGTGCGGAGCGGACATGACAGGTCGAGTGCTAACGCCTCTTGAAACAGGGCGAGAGTTACGCTCTGTTTCTTAGCATACACAGTATGCGCGTATTGAGGAAGCGTAGACTTAAAGTATGTATGTAAGATAGAAATACGCGGGCTCGCGTATTTCTAAAAGCAAACACTCAGGACTTTAGATCAAAATAGAAAACTAAATTGAATGGCAGCCCGCCGCGTGGCGGGCTGGCCTTATCTTTACGCTAAACCCTCTTAAGATGATATCTAATTGCAAAGGTGAGAGCATGGTTGGCTCTCACGCATTTGCACGTAATGCATGCACATGATTGGTTGAAATGCGTCCCTTTCAACCAATAGCTGTGCGCCTGAGCGCCCGTCAATGATAGTTGCATTGACGGCTCGTAATGTTGGTCGCTAGTGTGTGTGTCCCACACACACTAGTGGGTTTGCGTGTATTAGTGTACCCCGGGTACACTATCCTGTGTAGCCCCGCTACACCTCTAAGAGGGAGATTTAGGCAGATTAGTTCCCTCCGTCAGGGTAGTAGCCAAGCGTATGTCTAGAGCTATAACGTTCATTCGTCAGTCAGCAGAATGGGGTATGGGGTCGGTGGAAAAGGTATTCCATCGACTTCTGCTGCCGTTGCCCTACGACACGGACAAGAGGCTCCAGCGCCTGGACAACCTCTTCCGGTTGGCAAACTACCGTGTTCGCTTGGTGGGCATTAGCCAGATACGAACCACCCATTTCCACGGGTTGGAGGACAATATGTAGATTTAGCTGTAGTGAGTTATGTATTGAACGCATTATGAAACGGAATGCACGTGAAGATTTAAGCTTGCAGTAGCTACTCGTTCGTCTTAGTCTTACCGTACAGGGTAGACAGCAGCAGCACCATATGCTCGTGTTTCTGGATAGAGTCTGCTCGTTCTCGTTCAAGCCGTTCTTCGGGGTGGCGGCGAATGTCAGCATGTTCCGCCGCGTCCTTACGCTGTTGATCCTCACGCTGTTGACGGGCGGCAATAGCGTCTTGCCGGCGTCGTTCATCCGCAGCGGTTAGCTCCTCCCGGCGGATTTGCTCTCTCTCCTCGCGCTCTCGCTTTTCTCCGAAAGTCTTTCGTCTCATTCTTCTCGCCGCTGTCGTTCATCGGCTTCGGATCGGCGGTCGGCTTCTTCCCTGAGGAATAGTAGTAACCGCATTATTTCATCTCCCGCAGCTAGCTGCTTCTGCTCGTTGTCGGCGAATTCTTTCTGTAGCTGGTCCATGCGTTTGCGGGCTTGAGCACGTTTGTTGCCCACGTACTTAGTCTCGGTGGTAGCAGCGCTAGCTTCTGAAACCGTACGCTTCCTGCTTGCACTGCGGCCGGCTAATGTTTCGAAGTTGTCTCTCAGCACACGTAGATCACCATCTCCGAGGCGGTTGCTGGCGGTATTGAGCCGCCTGTTTTGAGCCATCACCGCAGTGTCCTCAACTGCATGGTCAGGGTTTCGGGATAGTGGCTGCCCTGAAGGCGATGCAACGTAGGCCGCGCTCCTGCGCGTGGGCGGCCAGGTGCCCTTGGTGTTGTAGGTGGTGGTGTGCTATGTGTGGGCGGCGTAGCATATGTGCTTGCACTAGCACTAGGAATTGCGTCGACGTTTAGTGGCCCGGTCTCGACGTGAACGGCCAACCGGTCCTGAATATCCGACGTAGGCTCTTTCGTGTCGTCATCAGCCTCTGTCATATGGCTTCCTCCTTCCAACTCATTTGATTCGTTATCGGAGCACACATCGTTGGCGAGGCTGGCGTCGAACACGCCACGGCTTGTCACTATCGCAACAACAGGTTGATTGGCATCGTACCCATCGATCTGTGAAGATTGGGCATACTGAATGTTGTTGTCTTCATGCGCATCCATCCCGACCAGCTCCTCCTCAGACTCAGACACACTCCTCGCATCCTCCTCGAGACCAGCGTCTTAGGGGTCTGCATCGACGGGGGGCGTCGTCACACCTCTCTCCAGTAGTGGCCTCTTGGACTTCACTAAGCAGATGTGCGTCGTCTTGCCCTCGGTCAAACCTGTCGTGCATCGTGTGCGCTCCACCCTTGATCTCAATGGCGTGCTGGATGTCCTGGGCCAGCAGCACCACCCTCTGTTTGGCCGTAAGTGTGCCATTCACACCAGTGGCTTCTTCTTTCCGTACAAGCTGCGGAACTTCCGACGCAAGGAGTCGTAGTCCCGGGTGCCCAGCTCGCCGAACGCTGGGCGTTGTACTGCGCCGCTGCTTGCTCCCACATGTTCCTGCCCAACGGCTTGAATTTGTCGGCCACAGTACAGAGTAGCATCTGCTTCGGTACGCTGTAGTTGTGATAGCCTACTCTGCGGCCTCGCTAAGACATCATAGAAGATAGGGATCGTGTTACTTCCGAATAATGTCAGCCCAGCTTACCGGAGCCATCAGTACTCCCTTAGGATTTCGAAGTGGAGCCTAAAACAGGAAGCGCGTAATTAACCTTGATGTTGGAGAAGAAATGACTACATCTTTGTATGCCTTGCAGGAACAAAATAAAACCTCGAAGATCGTCAATGAGAGCTATACAAAGTCGAAGATAAACACACCGTGTGTCGACCCCTTGCTATCACGCCGACGCCTTAGGCGAACTTTCAGCAAGACGGTGAATATCTCGATGCTGGCAGCCCCACCACCCGCATCTGCAGACGAACCACAAGCGGTTACCATACGAGACCGTGACCTGCTCGCCAGGATAGATGTCGCGGACGGTGACAGCCACCACGGTCAGCTCTCTGCAGTCTGGACCTCGTGAAATCGCGCTGCTGGATTACACGCATGGTTCATCAGTCGAAGTTTCCCACCCACCTTCAGCGCGTCGATGCCGATATGTTTCCTCCCCGTGGACCGAGTCTTTAGGTGCATGCGGTAGCCTTCGTTCGCAGGGTCGTTCTTGCACGGCGGACCCAATAGCTCAATATGGCCGAGATACTGTCCAATGATCTCACCAGCAGGGATGGCCCTCGTCGCGGTCAGTCCACGCATACCCGTCCTGGTGTTACGACTAATGGTGAGCGCCGATCTCTCCACCAAAGCATTCCCACACACAGCGGCGAAACTGCAGTTCGACTCCGTACAAAAACGACTGTTTTGGGCATTTAGACAGGTCGATGCATTGCAGCGACTGTCACACCCACACCCGACACCTCCACGAAGTCCGTAGCTCACCACTGGAAACTTCCAACGACAAGGATTGAACTACTCCGACAGAAACCCGACATTGTCTGGCCACACATCGGGCACCCACTCATCGTGCGCTGAGTGGAGAGTAGTGTCGCCAACAATCACGAAGCCGGGGAGCTTGATTAAGAGCGCACCGACGAACGGCGGCTGGACGCAGATTGAAGCGATAGCCGTCGCCTAGACTTGACACGAGAAGGCGGCGAGATCAACGTGAGCGCTTCAGAGTCGTAACCATCGGACTCGAACGCTTCTGCGAACCAACGTGGGATTTCGCCACTCAAGTTGCACCGCCACTCTTCACGACGACTCTCCAACAACTGATGCGCCGCAGGAGAGAGATTCTGGGACTCCGGCGTCCGCGGAGCTTCGGTTGACGTCGACGATGGCTTCGCACCTAGGGGCGATCTTTACGCGGATGTAGCACCCGAAAAGGCAGGCGACCCAGAACCCTGAGTTCCAACGGGAGATGATGCCGGAGAGTGTGTCAGAGACAAATGAAAGTCGCTCGAGGAGTCCACTTGTATAGTAGCAGCCTCGATAACAAGCGTGTCAGCGAATGTTCGTCCGGAACGGAGCCATGGCAAAGCGTTGGGCCCGAGGATGTCAACGGCGACGTCTTAGTCCTTTTCAGTGAGGGTGAAAGCCCCGCGGAGAGCCTCATCGGAGAGGATACGGCCGACGACGTCTTTCGTTTCGTGGAACGCCGCAGTATCGCACCTACAACGACGGTAGTCATACACAGGTACACAGGATGAATATCAAACAAGTTAGTGTGAGACATACACATGAGCTACGTAGGTACGAGAGGTCGTTAGATTACCTGGAGAATACATTGCGAGATGATCTTGAGACCAAAGGCGATTTGGAGGGCTCTACACAACATCCGATTACAAGTAGTTGTAATTAGCGAACATACAGGAGGCCCAGACCGATCCAGGGCCACCGACGAAGCAGCAACGCCAACCAGCTTGACCGCAAGGCCGCGAATCTTGAAATGAGAGGCTACCGGGCGTAGGCGCGAAGCGAGCGCTGAATTTGAGCGCGAATTCGCGCGCGAAATGCGACCGGTGGCCCTTGAAGATCGTTTAAATTGAAGTTCAAACGGGATTGCCGGATAGAGACCGCAAGTGTACCAATAGTGAAGATAAGTCACATGTTTGATGTGGTTGCTGAATAATGGTCTAATTAAAGCTGATAAAAACGGTTTAATGAATTGTTTGGTGAGACCACTTTTTCGTCTCACCAAACAATTCTGATTTAATCTCTTCTTTTATGACCGTTTTAATGCACCCTACCCACCGTCATTAAACAGTTTTATAGAAGTTTTGGAAGGCACCCAATGGATTTTGCCCCAAAAATAAAAATTGCAATTTTGAGTTTGACAATAATTTAAATTGCCGCAATTTAAATTTTATTGGGCGTGAGTTTTGTACGGTTTCTAATCATTTTTATAACTTTTCATTCGTTGTGTGACTTCTTTAGTTTACTTAATATTTGTAAAATAGACTTTTTATATCGTATCGCCAATTATTGGGCAATATGATATTGTATTGAGGCTGGCAAGTGGCAATAATAATAATTTCTATAATTTTTAATAATTTATTGTATTGAATATTGAAATTATTTTCCCCGACCACTGCTTATATGGATAAGACCTCTCGAGGGTTTTGGAGGGGTTGGGGTGACGTCCTCCCCGGAACGCGTGGCTGGCATGATGCTAGTGGCGCGCTTCCGGCAGGTGCTCTCGGGCATCTGTGAGTCCTTTGCGGGTCTCCGCCGTTGCTCCGCCCCAGTCCAAGACGTCAAACGCCCCCAAAAACTCCGTCTTAACCAGTCTAACCGCCTACGCATAGGCACGTTCAATGTGCAATCCTTAGGTTCCCATAACAGACAGCATGACACTCTTCCACGAGATTTCCGGCGCTACAACATCGACATACTGGGCCTCCAAGAGACGAAGATCACCACACTCGGCCTACAGAAGATAGAGGACTACACACTACTACCTCTCCCAGCGACAAGAGAACAACACGGCGTCGGTTTCGCTGTATCCGCCCGCATAAAGCCATACCTATGGCGCTATTGGGCACACAGCGACCGTATTGGCGTCCTCCAGCTCAATCTTCCACACACGGGACGTATCAATGTCATCTCAGCGTACGCGCCCCACAGCGGACGCCCTCCAAGACGTCGACAGATTCTACCAAGACCTGCACGCCACGCTAGGGACTCTCGCCAGACGCGACATTACCATCATCACCGGAGACTTCAATGCCAAACTAGGAAATCACCGCCATGGCGAAAACTTCCTTGGGCCATTTGCCTGAGGACATCGCAACAGAAACGGACACGCTCTCGCTAACTTCAGTCACTCATTCAAAATGTTTGCTACTAACACAGGATTCCAGAAGAGGGCAAAGCACAAGACTACCTGGAGCCAACGTCGAGTTGACCACCAAGTCTACAACCAGATTGATTACATCTTATGCCCACAGAACTGCGCATGGACGCCCAATCCTGGGGAGGGGCAGACACTCCCTCCGATCACAAACTCGTGACCGCAGACTTTGCTCTTCAACAATCTCGACGCCTCCGCTTCAGGCCTCGAACTCATATAGGCCAACCGTTACGCCTCGCCCGAGAACAGCTCATACACGACGACGACACCCGACTCGACTACAATACAGCACTTGCAGAGGCTCTACAGGACCACGACACGGACACAAATGTGCCAGTCCCGATGCAATGGAAAGCGACGTTAGACATCGTCCGCTCCACTGCTGAAGCGACCGTCGACTTTGGTACTCCGCGCCAACACCACCACAGATACGACGATGCCGTCTTACGAGAACTCACATCGCGCCAGCGCGACCTTCAGCTTCACATCTTCAACGACAAAAGTTCCAGCACGACGGCATTACGCCATGAACGCAATGTGATCCTCCACCAGATCCGCTTTCGATGCCGTGACCTCGCCAACATGGAACTTGACGACAAAATCGCCCACATCGAGATCCTTAATCATACGGCTCAATTCTATGAAGCAGTCCGGGCGATCCGGCCAAGACGCACAGAACCACTACTCATCACTGACTCGGAAGGTAAGTATCTTCTTTATCAGAAAACGACTAACCAACTCGTGTATGCACACTTCAAGGGGCAATTTGCTTTTCTGACACGTCAGCCAATCAGCCCAGACTACGAAGCTCGCGTACTGAACCACCCTATTACAGCAGAAGAGTTCGCTCATGCTCTTCGAAAACTGAATAACCTGAGAGCGTGCGGCCCAGACGCAATTCCAGCGGAAATACTCAAATACGGTGGGAACGTCCTAGCACCCAAGCTTGCGGCTCTTCTCAACAAAAGCTTCAAACGTGGAGAACCCTGTACCTAGGCGAAGGAACACTGCTGTGTCTCCCGAAGCCGAACAAGCCCCGAGGGGAATATTCCAGTCTTCGACCCATCGTACTCCTCAACAGCATTCGCAAGGCCATCTCGCTAGTCGCTCTTCACCGGATTTCGCCCGCCGTCGACAGATTCCTGTCCCCGCATCAATGCGGCTTCAGAAAATCACGCAATACGGCGGACGCCGTCGGGACTCATCGCTGGCTGTGTGCCCGAACACAACGCTTCAAGGAAACTATCCACATACTCGGCATCGATCTCTCCAGGTATTTCGACTCTATCGACAGACACAAGCTCGTTTCGACACTCGAAGAATTTTAACCACCGACGACATCAGGATCATCTAGCTTCTTCTTGCCAACACGACCCTGGCTCTTCGAACTGGTCGCCAAGCGCTGGATCCCTTCGAAAGCAACACAGGTGCCCCACAAGGCGACTCACTCTCACCCATTTTGTTTGTAGTTTATCTAGAAGCAGCTCTTCGTGATGTAGCAAACGAACTGGAAGTACCATACTCGCTCCTGAAACAATTGGTGGTCTACGCGGATGGTGCAGACTTTATCTGCCATGACCCAGCTGTCATCGACCTCATTCTTGAACGAGCGCCGGTCATTCTCGCGCACTGGACTCTCCAAATGAACGTCTCAAAGACAGAAATCACGACGATACAACGACATGTCACTCCGGCAGGCGAATCACCGAGGACCCGCGCAGCGGACGAACAATGGCGACTAACCAGAAAACTTGGATCGCTCCTAGGTGGCGCCGAAGACCTCAGCAGACGCAAAACTCTAGCAGCAGCCGCACTCACGCGATTATGGACAGTATGGCTACGACCGCACCACACCAGCGATGAAACTAGGATTCGCCCTACAACTGCTACGTTCTGCCGATCTCACTATACAACTGCGGCACGTGGGCTCTAACTACATCGGAACTTCACGGTTTAGAGAGTTTTAACCGTCGCCAGCTACGCAACGTACTCAGTATTCGCTACCCGCGTCACATGTCCAACCAGACGCTCTACGAGACCTGTCACGAACGACCGCTCTGGCACAAGATCACGACTGCCAGATGGGGCCTCTTCGGTCACATCTTGCGCCGTCCAGACATCCCAGCATTACACCCAAATGGCTGCTTACTCGCTCCAAGCACAGCAGGGAAGTGGCGTGGCCAACCGCGCACAACCCTGCCGACCTTCCTCGACGCGGATCTAGTTTCATGCGGCTGCGGCTACCGCCTTGGCACTTCCCAGGACCTTGACGACCTACGACAAATGGCCACGAACAGAACGAAATGGGGCAAACTTATGACAACTATCCAGGACTCACTTCCAGCAAAGGAGACCCGACATATGCGGACACCACTCTATGCCGCCGACTAGCTAAACTGAGTCTAGCGCAGGCATAACTTCGGCTACGCGAAAATGTACTTCCTTTCCTTTCCTTTACCTCTCGAGGACCTGATAAATAGTGTACCGTTCCTCACCGAGATATAGGAAAGAACCCACGGTCTTGACTCGTGAGGTATTGATGCAGCAACAATGTGTTCTTTCGTAGTACTGGTACTACCTCCGTGCGGAAAATAACGCACATTTCAAAAACAAATGGCAGCGCTCCGCCCCGTTATTTTGGGAGTTATAAGATATGCAGAGGGCTTAGCTTTGAGCTGTGTGCGAAGGCGATGGAAAGAATGAAGCGAACGAAGCATGATGGCGTTTGTTGGAGGCGTGCTTGTTCCAGGAAAGCAGTCAAGAGTAGACGGGTTGTGAGCTGGTGGCGCGACAGCAGCGAGTGCCTATGACCAGACTAAGGCATCCCAAGGCAGCGAAGTCGTCTTGTTATCCACTGTCAGCACCTAGACACGCGTTCGCAAAGCGTCTCTAAGCGGCGTTCGCAAAGTGCTGCTCTGCTCACCTTCGTCAAGGCGCCGTCCACGGGCAGCGCCGCCAACTTCTTGATTATGAAAAGCACGCTGAAGGGCACGAAGCCACCCTCGTTCTTTTGGTGGTCTCGCACATCTATCAGAGAAGTAGAACCCCACTTGGTGCTTGCTGTGGGCTTCCTGTGACGACATGCCTCTGCTCTGCTGTTACAGGCTTGGGTCTGCGCCCTGTACTTCACCACTGCTACAATCGATGTGGTCACAAATGCTCTCACAGCAAGGGCCGATGCAAATCGATTAATCACGCCTCTTGAACATCAGGGAGGCAGCATATCCATACTGCTTGGTGCTCTGCGTCCGTGGTCTGCTTCATGCTTGGCTCAGGATGACTGGGGGCTGGGAGGGGATTTGCGGAGTGTGCTCGAATCGGTAGAAATCCGGCGGAGATTTCAAAACTTCAAAAGGTCCCAGGTGTTTGTCGAAAACGATTTTGGAAGGGTATGCTGTGTGAACAGTATGTGATTTAATTGGCTGTGTGCGTTATTTTACGCACGGAGGTAGTATATGATATGCTGTTGACTTTGAAAATGCTAATGTCAGCAAACCGTTTATTTAGCCTTCCTGGCCTTAGACGAACATGTGATTTTCTCCCACTGGTAGCGCCTCACCACTATTCCCTCCCTTTCGTGTGACTAAGCCATATAAAACGCATTCGCAGTTTACCACCAGTGGAAGAACGAGGTGTACTGGCGCTGGTTCTGGTGTTGCTGCTGCTCACCATCATCGCCCTGGTTGTTGTCTCCGTTGTCGCCGTGCGCCGTCGGGGTGGAAACAGGAGCATCCGTCGTCACGGCCGACGGACCAGTGTTTGCATAGGTAGCAGCGGGTATCTCGGTGGGGGTATTCGCACTGCCGCCCGCGCTGGGAGCTGTTGTCGACGAACCACTAATAGGAACCTCCGTGGCGACACCCTCCGATCCAGTCGAGGTAGATCCTGCCACGCTCGAAGGTGTAGCGGTGGCCGAACCCGAAGCCGAGGCCGTCGTGGAAGCGGAAGTTGAGGCTGACGTCGAGGCCGAAGCGGACGATCCAGCAGAAGCAGCGGACTCCGAACTAGATGAACTAGACGATGATGAGTCCGAGCACGCCACTGACTTCTCCAACAGCATCGATACGTCGGCGTAGCTCAGACCAATGCTCGTCACGGTGTTGGCAGCAGGTTTTGCCTTGGGGATCCACAAGAAGTCAACGTGGTTGCTGTCTGAGTTGTACACCCACTCACCGCCAATGATTTTGCCAGCGTCGTCCAGCTCCAGCAGGTAGTAGTAGTAAGCACCCGTCGTGAACTTGTCAACCTCGCCCGAAGACACCAAACCGCCGTCAGTGTAGGTTTCAACAATCCACGACAGACGCATCTTCATGTACACAACACTTTTGGCAGCGGCGTTCCACGGATATTCCTCCAGGCCGTAAAAGGTCTGGGCAGCCTCCTCGAGCGACATTTCAGTTTGCTCATAAACCTTGAAACCACGCACAGGCTGGTTCCACACCTCTGCAGCGGCATCAACGTCGGCGACGAACGTGGCGTTCAACTTGCCGAGCAGGTTTGAAGCAGCAACGTGAAAGTAACCAGGGTTCAAATCACGGTAGGCGGCGTTCGTGTGGCGACCATACTCATCAGCAGCATCATCGCCTCCGTTGTAGCGGGCACCAGTGAACACCGTTCCGACACTGGCACCGTCGTAGACGTCCGAAATCAGAGCCTTCAAGTCCATCGGCTGGAACGTCACGCCGTTGTGAGTCACCGGACACTTGGGCTCTTGCTCCAGGATCGCAGCCGGAGCCCAGGCGTGGCAAATACCGAACCACGCCGGGATGCAGTAGCCTGAACTCTGGCCATCACGAATAGCGCACGCACTGTTGTCGCTAAGGGAAGCACATTCGTTATCTGACGAGCACTTGCGGCGCGTGCTCTGCGAGTCAACACCATTGTCCTTTGACACCTTGTTTTTGAAGTCCTCCACATCCAGACCAAAAGCCGTGGCGTACTTCTCCGCAGGGCTGGCCTGGCCCTGGCTCCACACAACGTTGATGCTGTCCTGGTACGTGGGCCAGTACGGACCGGGCCATGGCGACGGCACGTGAACACCGGAGGTCGGCAGGTTTTTCAAGGTCGTCTCCATCTTCGTGCCGAAGTAGGCTTCGAGCTTAGCGATGTCTTTGTTGGTGTTGGCCTCCAGGCGGCGCTGCTGCTCGTTTAACTCATGACCAGACACTGCGCTGTCACGAAGCTTGCGTGATGTCTTGGTCTCCTCCCAGCCTGTAGCACAGTTGGGCTCCTCGGCTTCAGCTCCATCCTGATCAGTGTCAGTCGACGTCGTTGTGGTCGTGATTCCCACCTTCGACGACGGGGCCGTAATGGAGGTTGTACCAGTCTTAGCGACCGGGGCCAGCGTGGTCGTGATCGTCGACTGCGTCGTTGATCCCTGGGTAGTGGATCCACCGGGGGCCGTCGTCGTGTACGAATCCTGGTCGGCTTCGTCCGAAGGAGTGTCCTCCTGCACCACACCCGTGCCCACCTTCGTGAACACGGGCTCCGTAGGAGCCGTCGTCGTGTTAGCCAATAGGTCCGTGAACTGCACGGGCACCGTCGAAATTGTCGTGATGTCTGGCAGCGTAGGGTCCACCACCACCGTGACGGCACAGTCCTGGTCGGCTACGTCGGCACCGTAAGCAGGGAACTTGGTGCTGATCTCGTCCGTCGTGCCGGATGTGGTCTCGGGTGCGTAGAACATCGAGTATCCCGATGCCTGCTGCATCTGCAGGGCCACGAGGGCGATCGCAGCCGGCACGAGGAACTTGTGTGGCGTGTAGACCATGGCCGTTGCTTGAAGAAGGTTAGTTAGTCCTAAGGCTGGAAGCGCTGGAAGACAGATGTGTAATGCTCTCTTGCGAGAAAATTGGGGAATGGTCAGCGGTTTGGCTGCTGCCGAAGTTGATCGTCTTTGGGACAAGGGACAACGACAGCACACTGGTCGAGGGACTCGAGGGCTCTGCCGTCAAGACAATCGTCGAATTGTAGCGTGGGAGCTGCAAACAGAGGGCAAAGCCGATGCCTTTTGCTGGAAGACCTGCATACGACCCTGGAAACAGCTTGGTGTTGTGCGGTTTTGCAGCACGCCATGTGGCTCGAGCACGGTCTCTGTCAAGGAGATTAAAAAATTAAAACGATGAAGTATCCAATTAATCTGCGTAGAGGGGGTCAACTTCGTTTGTAACGTGCCGCACGCATGGCCCAGGCCGTACGCAATCTTGGTGTGCGCACTGCAAGCTTGCTCTTTCGGTGACTTCTGCATTGACACGACTCTGTGTCTCGCTGCGTTGATGTTCTGTTCCCGATCGCCAGGCCTCTGCAGATTAGGCAGTACTGTAACTTCGGTGAGCCGCACTATAATACAGATAATCCTCTTCTTAGTGGTATCCCATTTAGTGATACCCTCTAGTTAGTGCGGTTAGACCCCTCTCCCGATGACCGTTGGTTTACTAAACCAGTCAAAACTTCCTCTGACCTCTAGATTGTGCATTGTGATACAAAAACCTCGCATATCACTAACTAAAGGTTGTTAACTATTGAACTCGGCCATTCCGTGAAGCACGTCCGAAGAAATCAACCAAGGACAGTTGCTGTTTACGCCCTCGCTTTCTGCCTAACTCCTCTCTAAACGCACTCGGCATCGATCGGAAGCCTATCACTACCGCGGATGACACGCCCAAAGCATCAGTGTAAATAAAAGCTTTGCCATCCTCTGCAGTCGCTCCTGTAGTTCCTCGTCGGTAAGGTTTGCGGCGGTCACCACCGTATCAGCCATATCTTGCATGTCTTCTTTCTACTCGCTACTACACTCAAGGCTGTCCTTCTACTGAAAATGAAGGCACGGAAGCTGAAACGCCTTCTGAGCCCAGCGGGCAAGATGGCTTTGACTGGCAGAGGGGTATGTCGTCCTTATGACGACAAATCTACAGCCACTGGGCATTGGTGAGCCTGATGCGGGTGCTGGATGGCTTGATGGGCGATGGCATCGTGTGAGGTTCAGAAATGAGCTTCGACCAGTAAGCTGAACCACGATGTCGCCCCACCAATGTCAAATGTACCTCTTATATGGTACAGTTCTTGATAGTGATACCTCTTGCTAGTGATAAGTAGCCTCCTCCCGAAGCTATCACTAAGAAGAGGATTGTCTGCACAGCATCGCTGTTTAGAACCAGAGCCATACGTCTGATCACAAATTGGCAATACCGGTAGTCGACAACGCAAAGCATTTCCTTTTTGTTATACCGTTCCCGTACTGGATGAACATGAACAGTATCGTTGCTCTGAAAACGTTGGCATCGTCGCCACGAAGTCACTCCGGACTTTTTAAAACTCAGTCGAGTCACCGTTGAAATGCGCAACAGGATGCGTACAGAAAAACACTGCTTGACACGTCCTCAACTGTATGTACACTCGTGTCCGTCGTGCCCAGAGAGCACTAAGCTCTTTTGACTCTCGCATTGAAGATGAATAACGTCGCTCGTTGTCAGCGCAAGAAATCGAGGACCATCGTCGCACGCGCCAAACATTTTTGGAAGTCCTTCCACGAACAAACTACGCACGCAACTCATGAGGATGTCCAGTCTTTGAGCTTGTGTAACACAAGTTGTGTTGAAAGAAGCACGAGGGCTACCCGTCACCATTAGCCGATTTCATCAGACAAGTAATGCGGATTAAATCAATAGCCATCGCTGTAACAACAGCGTTAGCTTAATCAAACCCAACACTACAGAACAATTCAAAAATACAGCATAATATGCTATATTATATAACCGGAGTCAATGCTTGCTTATTTTTGCTTGTATCAACAGCATCTTTTTCAACATCTACTACGTAGCACGAGACAATTCTCCTTTCACACGCAAGCGCTGCCATTGCTATGTTCTCAACATGTCTGCGACTTCTGGAGCAGCATCGACACATCAGCGTACTTTAGGCCAACGCTGGTCACGGTGTTAGCCGACGGCTTAGCCTTGGGAAACCACAGGAAATCGGGGTGTTCATCGTCCGAGCCGTAAACCCACTCACCGCCAATGATCTTGCCAGCGGCATCCAGCTCCAGCAGGTAGTAGTAGTAGGCACCCGTCGTGAACTTGTCAACCTGACCCGAGGACACGAGACCACCATCCGTGTAAGTCTCAAAAATCCACGAGAGGCGTGCCTTCACGTACACGATGCTCTTAGCAGCGGAGTTCCACGGGTATTTATTAACACCGTAAAGGTCTGGGCAGCCTTCTTTAGCGTCATCGCCGTCTGCTCGTACACCTTGAAGCCACGCACAGGCTGGTTCCACACCTCCGAGCCGGCCGTTACATCAACGACAAACGTCGAGTTCAGCTTGCCAAGTAGGTTGGCAGCAGCAATGTGAAAGTAACCAGGGTTCAGGTCGCGGAATGCAGCGTTTGTGTGGCGACCGTACGCATCCGTCGAGTCGCTTCCACCATTGTAGCGAGCGCCAGTAAACACAGTTCCAACAGCAGCACCGTCGTAAATGTCCGACAGTAGCGCTTTCAAATCCATTGGCTGGAACGTCACGCCGTTGTAGGTCACAGGGCACTTCGGCTCCGTCTCCAGAATGGCAGCCGGGGCCCAAGCGTGGCAAATACCAAACCACGTCGGGATACAGTAACCCGACGTCTTGCCGGCGCGAATGGCGCAGGCGCTACCATCGGTGAGCGTAGAGCAATCGTTATCCGACGTGCACTTCTTGCGACCGCTCTGCGAATCGATACCTGTGTCGGCAGAGACCTTGTTCATGAAGTCATTCACGTTCAAGCCAAACGCCTTCGCGTACTTCTCGGCAGGACTGGCTTGGCCCTGGCTCCACACAACATTGATGCCATCCTGGTACGTAGGCCAGTACGGACCAGGCCACGGGGACGGCGTGTGAATACCCGACTTCGGCAGGTTTTTAGGGTAGTCTCCATTGGTTTGCCAAAGTAGGCCTCGAGCTTGGCAATATCATTGTTGGTGGTTGCCTCGAGACGACGCTGTTCGTTTAGTTCATGACCAGACACCGCGCTGTCACGCAACTTGCGGGACGTCTTGGACTCTTCCCAGCCCGTACCGCAGTTAGGCTCTTCGACATCTACGTCGGAATCACTTTGAACGTCATCCGCTGAAGAACTCGTCACAGTGATGTCGACACCAGTTTTGGTTGACGGCATCGTCATGCCGGTAAAATCCTGGGCAGTAGATCCCTCAGTGTACGAGTCTTGCTCAACGTCATCTGAAGGAGTGTCCTCCTGCACGACAGCTGTGCCAACCTTCATAGACACGGGCTCTGTAGGAGCACTAGTCATGTTTGCTAACAGGTCCGTGAACTCCACAGGAACCGTCGAAATCGTCGTGATGTTCGGGAGCGTAGGGTCTACCTCAACCGTGATGGCACAGTCCTGGTCGGCCACATCGGCGCCGTAAGCAGGGAACTTGGTGCTGATCTCGTCCGTTGTACCGGATGTGGTCTCAGGTGCGTAGAACATCGAGTACCCCGATGCCTGCTGCATCTGCATGGCCACGAGGGCGATCGCAGCTGGCAAGAGGAACTTACAAGGGGTGTAGACCATGGCCGTTGCGTGAGGAAGGTTGGGAGCGCAGGAAGGGGAGAGGTATAATTCTCTCCTGCGAGAAAATTGGGGAATGAGCTGCTGAGCTGTTGGCTCGACTCGATAGGGCCCGAAGTAGCCAGCGGTTCACTTGCTGCAGATGGTGGTTGTGCTCAGGACGTGACAGGCTCGTCGGCAACCCCTTCGTCGAGTCTATGGAGCGTCTCTTGCGTTTGAAAACCGCCTGGGATAAGGCTCATTCGGACAGCAACATGGTTGCACGCCGTCACGTGGACTCCGTCGAGTAAATTGATACGACTAAAATTTTAGTCATAATGCGGACTCGGAGGATACTCTCCGAGTCCGGGAGGAAACCATGATTTCAACCCTTATGTGCATTATACATAGGTGCTACGTGCTAAGAATGACTTGGATTTTCCTTAGAGATGCACAAGAGTTTAGTGTCCTTGTGTGATGGATGAGGAATATAAACCACTGGTGCTATTAATTTTCTTGCTGCATCAGGTGCAGTTCAATGTACTATAATACGAAGTGTGGCGGATACCTACGATTTCCCTCTTCATTACTGCAGTGCATATTTGCGGGCAGCAAATGCGGGCACATGAAAAACTGTCTGCGAGTCGTTGCCACAACTCGGCCTCGCACTGTCGTCAGGCTTTGCAGGCCAGAGCCACAGATCAACTGTGACAGATGCAAGAAATCATCTGCGACTCTTGTTCGTTCGCAGGATCTTCAAGCAGATGTGCCGTGCTGGAAAATCCTGGTCCAGATGCAAACCGAACAATAAAAACGCCACGTTGTCACAGCCCGAGCTTTTGCGTCTCAGAACACTCCAAGGTCTTGGAGACTGGGCTGCGTTGAAGCAGCATGGTTGGCGGTGGTACCCATTGCCAATGAGCCATTATTGGAGTAGCAGAATATGCATTTGCTGTCTGCCACGAACAGAAAAAAAAATCTCGGCAACTCTCCTGCAGCGACGCCTTTACCGGGAAGGGTGGACCTTTCGCCAACGTTAGTAATATGCGCAGACCACTTTAATACAGGGAAATCGAGCCGATTTCCCTTGCCTTACCTTTTTTAAATGGTTTTCCGCCACGGCGTAGAGCCCATCCTGGAGGTGCTCACAAGGTCATTTGCACCTTTGTAAATATGCCAGCACACCTGCAAATCCCATTCCATCCTGGCAACGACCTCCTGTACGGCCTCGAAGTGGCAACGCGGGACGCAGAGACATCTGCGGTGAGTTCTATTGCTCATCAGTTTGAACGCTGTAGCGGCATCACTGTCTACTACCTGTAAGCATCTACAAGACCTCACAACAGTTCTAAGCCAACAAGTTGCCTAACTGCAAGAGTTGGCTGCCGATTTGTCGAGTTATTGTCCGGTGTCTGGTCCACATCTCCCTCCCGAATTCTGCAACTAGTATGTGATGATGCGTACGTGGTTCGGGAGACGTACGCAGTGAAGATTGAAGACGCTCGCGCATTCATGGAAGATCGTGGAACATTTGTCATTGATGCACTGTGTGAGCTACCCGCAGATGAAGTGGCTGGATGTGAACGCTCAGTTGCAGGACTGGGGCTGTTCGATTGCATAACAAAATCGCAGCCACCCACACAGCGCTAAACACACCCAGCGTGGTGGATCTACCCCCGTGGTTCCCCTTTACTAGCCAAGACGCGCACCGCCGCCCTGTGTAAATTTGTTAGTCAACACAAGCCGCGCCTCGAACGTGCGGGATGGACACCAGAGTGACTACAGCAAATTGAGACCGACCACCAGGAGTTTGTAGCTGTTGTCCGGAAAGATGACGTTCTGCGCTCAGCATTGCAGAAGTGTACCGATGGGATGACTGGAGTCGGAGCTGAGTGGAAGCTGGTAGGTGGCCGCTTTACCACACTTCAACAGTTTTGCGGCGCTCTGGCCACTGTGTTTCCTAACACGGCTACTGTGGAATCAGACTTCTCCATTATCGGTTGGGAGAGGAATGAGCGTCGGTAGGCACTGACAGACTTCTCACTGGAAGGCATTCTCCATGCTAAACAGCTTGATACGGTCTCAGCGCTTGCCTGTCTGTCAACTGGAATAGCAAGCACAACGAAGATTGCTCTAATCATTTCAATCATTTCAGTACGGTTATACTAGTTTCACTATAGTGTGAAGATTCCCTTACCTTACCTTTTCTAAGACCGTCTTTCATCCCTTGATTAGCTTAAGAATGGG
>JAAVTI010001390.1:0-10330 GCA_011947335.1 Phytophthora constricta | reverse complement strand
CACTCCGGCAGGCGAATCACCGAGGACCCGCGCAGCGGACGAACAATGGCGACTAACCAGAAAACTTGGATCGCTCCTAGGTGGCGCCGAAGACCTCAGCAGACGCAAAACTCTAGCAGCAGCCGCACTCACGCGATTATGGACAGTATGGCTACGACCGCACCACACCAGCGATGAAACTAGGATTCGCCCCTACAACTGCTACGTTCTGCCGATCTCACTATACAACTGCGGCACGTGGGCTCTAACTACATCGGAACTTCACGGTTTAGAGAGTTTTAACCGTCGCCAGCTACGCAACGTACTCAGTATTCGCTACCCGCGTCACATGTCCAACCAGACGCTCTACGAGACCTGTCACGAACGACCGCTCTGGCACAAGATCACGACTGCCAGATGGGGCCTCTTCGGTCACATCTTGCGCCGTCCAGACATCCCAGCATTACACCCAAATGGCTGCTTACTCGCTCCAAGCACAGCAGGGAAGTGGCGTGGCCAACCGCGCACAACCCTGCCGACCTTCCTCGACGCGGATCTAGTTTCATGCGGCTGCGGCTACCGCCTTGGCACTTCCCAGGACCTTGACGACCTACGACAAATGGCCACGAACAGAACGAAATGGGGCAAACTTATGACAACTATCCAGGACTCACTTCCAGCAAAGGAGACCCGACATATGCGGACACCACTCTATGCCGCCGACTAGCTAAACTGAGTCTAGCGCAGGCATAACTTCGGCTACGCGAAAATGTACTTCCTTTCCTTTCCTTTACCTCTCGAGGACCTGATAAATAGTGTACCGTTCCTCACCGAGATATAGGAAAGAACCCACGGTCTTGACTCGTGAGGTATTGATGCAGCAACAATGTGTTCTTTCGTAGTACTGGTACTACCTCCGTGCGGAAAATAACGCACATTTCAAAAACAAATGGCAGCGCTCCGCCCCGTTATTTTGGGGAGTTATAAGATATGCAGAGGGCTTAGCTTTGAGCTGTGTGCGAAGGCGATGGAAAGAATGAAGCGAACGAAGCATGATGGCGTTTGTTGGAGGCGTGCTTGTTCCAGGAAAGCAGTCAAGAGTAGACGGGTTGTGAGCTGGTGGCGCGACAGCAGCGAGTGCCTATGACCAGACTAAGGCATCCCAAGGCAGCGAAGTCGTCTTGTTATCCACTGTCAGCACCTAGACACGCGTTCGCAAAGCGTCTCTAAGCGGCGTTCGCAAAGTGCTGCTCTGCTCACCTTTCGTCAAGGCGCCGTCCACGGGCAGCGCCGCCAACTTCTTGATTATGAAAAGCACGCTGAAGGGCACGAAGCCACCCTCGTTCTTTGGTGGTCTCGCACATCTATCAGAGAAGTAGAACCCCACTTGGTGCTTGCTGTGGGCTTCCTGTGACGACATGCCTCTGCTCTGCTGTTACAGGCTTGGGTCTGCGCCCTGTACTTCACCACTGCTACAATCGATGTGGTCACAAATGCTCTCACAGCAAGGGCCGATGCAAATCGATTAATCACGCCTCTTGAACATCAGGGAGGCAGCATATCCATACTGCTTGGTGCTCTGCGTCCGTGGTCTGCTTCATGCTTGGCTCAGGATGACTGGGGGCTGGGAGGGGATTTGCGGAGTGTGCTCGAATCGGTAGAAATCCGGCGGAGATTTCAAAACTTCAAAAGGTCCCAGGTGTTTGTCGAAAACGATTTTGAAGGGTATGCTGTGTGAACAGTATGTGATTTAATTGGCTGTGTGCGTTATTTTACGCACGGAGGTAGTATATGATATGCTGTTGACTTTGAAAATGCTAATGTCAGCAAACCGTTTATTTAGCCTTCCTGGCCTTAGACGAACATGTGATTTTCTCCCACTGGTAGCGCCTCACCACTATTCCCTCCCTTTCGTGTGACTAAGCCATATAAAACGCATTCGCAGTTTACCACCAGTGGAAGAACGAGGTGTACTGGCGCTGGTTCTGGTGTTGCTGCTGCTCACCATCATCGCCCTGGTTGTTGTCTCCGTTGTCGCCGTGCGCCGTCGGGGTGGAAACAGGAGCATCCGTCGTCACGGCCGACGGACCAGTGTTTGCATAGGTAGCAGCGGGTATCTCGGTGGGGGTATTCGCACTGCCGCCCGCGCTGGGAGCTGTTGTCGACGAACCACTAATAGGAACCTCCGTGGCGACACCCTCCGATCCAGTCGAGGTAGATCCTGCCACGCTCGAAGGTGTAGCGGTGGCCGAACCCGAAGCCGAGGCCGTCGTGGAAGCGGAAGTTGAGGCTGACGTCGAGGCCGAAGCGGACGATCCAGCAGAAGCAGCGGACTCCGAACTAGATGAACTAGACGATGATGAGTCCGAGCACGCCACTGACTTCTCCAACAGCATCGATACGTCGGCGTAGCTCAGACCAATGCTCGTCACGGTGTTGGCAGCAGGTTTTGCCTTGGGGATCCACAAGAAGTCAACGTGGTTGCTGTCTGAGTTGTACACCCACTCACCGCCAATGATTTTGCCAGCGTCGTCCAGCTCCAGCAGGTAGTAGTAGTAAGCACCCGTCGTGAACTTGTCAACCTCGCCCGAAGACACCAAACCGCCGTCAGTGTAGGTTTCAACAATCCACGACAGACGCATCTTCATGTACACAACACTTTTGGCAGCGGCGTTCCACGGATATTCCTCCAGGCCGTAAAAGGTCTGGGCAGCCTCCTCGAGCGACATTTCAGTTTGCTCATAAACCTTGAAACCACGCACAGGCTGGTTCCACACCTCTGCAGCGGCATCAACGTCGGCGACGAACGTGGCGTTCAACTTGCCGAGCAGGTTTGAAGCAGCAACGTGAAAGTAACCAGGGTTCAAATCACGGTAGGCGGCGTTCGTGTGGCGACCATACTCATCAGCAGCATCATCGCCTCCGTTGTAGCGGGCACCAGTGAACACCGTTCCGACACTGGCACCGTCGTAGACGTCCGAAATCAGAGCCTTCAAGTCCATCGGCTGGAACGTCACGCCGTTGTGAGTCACCGGACACTTGGGCTCTTGCTCCAGGATCGCAGCCGGAGCCCAGGCGTGGCAAATACCGAACCACGCCGGGATGCAGTAGCCTGAACTCTGGCCATCACGAATAGCGCACGCACTGTTGTCGCTAAGGGAAGCACATTCGTTATCTGACGAGCACTTGCGGCGCGTGCTCTGCGAGTCAACACCATTGTCCTTCGACACCTTGTTTTTGAAGTCCTCCACATCCAGACCAAAAGCCGTGGCGTACTTCTCCGCAGGGCTGGCCTGGCCCTGGCTCCACACAACGTTGATGCTGTCCTGGTACGTGGGCCAGTACGGACCGGGCCATGGCGACGGCACGTGAACACCGGAGGTCGGCAGGTTTTTCAAGGTCGTCTCCATCTTCGTGCCGAAGTAGGCTTCGAGCTTAGCGATGTCTTTGTTGGTGTTGGCCTCCAGGCGGCGCTGCTGCTCGTTTAACTCATGACCAGACACTGCGCTGTCACGAAGCTTGCGTGATGTCTTGGTCTCCTCCCAGCCTGTAGCACAGTTGGGCTCCTCGGCTTCAGCTCCATCCTGATCAGTGTCAGTCGACGTCGTTGTGGTCGTGATTCCCACCTTCGACGACGGGGCCGTAATGGAGGTTGTACCAGTCTTAGCGACCGGGGCCAGCGTGGTCGTGATCGTCGACTGCGTCGTTGATCCCTGGGTAGTGGATCCACCGGGGGCCGTCGTCGTGTACGAATCCTGGTCGGCTTCGTCCGAAGGAGTGTCCTCCTGCACCACACCCGTGCCCACCTTCGTGAACACGGGCTCCGTAGGAGCCGTCGTCGTGTTAGCCAATAGGTCCGTGAACTGCACGGGCACCGTCGAAATTGTCGTGATGTCTGGCAGCGTAGGGTCCACCACCACCGTGACGGCACAGTCCTGGTCGGCTACGTCGGCACCGTAAGCAGGGAACTTGGTGCTGATCTCGTCCGTCGTGCCGGATGTGGTCTCGGGTGCGTAGAACATCGAGTATCCCGATGCCTGCTGCATCTGCAGGGCCACGAGGGCGATCGCAGCCGGCACGAGGAACTTGTGTGGCGTGTAGACCATGGCCGTTGCTTGAAGAAGGTTAGTTAGTCCTAAGGCTGGAAGCGCTGGAAGACAGATGTGTAATGCTCTCTTGCGAGAAAATTGGGGAATGGTCAGCGGTTTGGCTGCTGCCGAAGTTGATCGTCTTTGGGACAAGGGACAACGACAGCACACTGGTCGAGGGACTCGAGGGCTCTGCCGTCAAGACAATCGTCGAATTGTAGCGTGGGAGCTGCAAACAGAGGGCAAAGCCGATGCCTTTTTGCTGGAAGACCTGCATACGACCCTGGAAACAGCTTGGTGTTGTGCGGTTTTGCAGCACGCCATGTGGCTCGAGCACGGTCTCTGTCAAGGAGATTAAAAAATTAAAACGATGAAGTATCCAATTAATCTGCGTAGAGGGGGTCAACTTCGTTTGTAACGTGCCGCACGCATGGCCCAGGCCGTACGCAATCTTGGTGTGCGCACTGCAAGCTTGCTCTTTCGGTGACTTCTGCATTGACACGACTCTGTGTCTCGCTGCGTTGATGTTCTGTTCCCGATCGCCAGGCCTCTGCAGATTAGGCAGTACTGTAACTTCGGTGAGCCGCACTATAATACAGATAATCCTCTTCTTAGTGGTATCCCATTTAGTGATACCCTCTAGTTAGTGCGGTTAGACCCCTCTCCCGATGACCGTTGGTTTACTAAACCAGTCAAAACTTCCTCTGACCTCTAGATTGTGCATTGTGATACAAAAACCTCGCATATCACTAACTAAAGGTTGTTAACTATTGAACTCGGCCATTCCGTGAAGCACGTCCGAAGAAATCAACCAAGGACAGTTGCTGTTTACGCCCTCGCTTTCTGCCTAACTCCTCTCTAAACGCACTCGGCATCGATCGGAAGCCTATCACTACCGCGGATGACACGCCCAAAGCATCAGTGTAAATAAAAGCTTTGCCATCCTCTGCAGTCGCTCCTGTAGTTCCTCGTCGGTAAGGTTTGCGGCGGTCACCACCGTATCAGCCATATCTTGCATGTCTTCTTTCTACTCGCTACTACACTCAAGGCTGTCCTTCTACTGAAAATGAAGGCACGGAAGCTGAAACGCCTTCTGAGCCCAGCGGGCAAGATGGCTTTGACTGGCAGAGGGGTATGTCGTCCTTATGACGACAAATCTACAGCCACTGGGCATTGGTGAGCCTGATGCGGGTGCTGGATGGCTTGATGGGCGATGGCATCGTGTGAGGTTCAGAAATGAGCTTCGACCAGTAAGCTGAACCACGATGTCGCCCCACCAATGTCAAATGTACCTCTTATATGGTACAGTTCTTGATAGTGATACCTCTTGCTAGTGATAAGTAGCCTCCCGAAGCTATCACTAAGAAGAGGATTGTCTGCACAGCATCGCTGTTTAGAACCAGAGCCATACGTCTGATCACAAATTGGCAATACCGGTAGTCGACAACGCAAAGCATTTCCTTTTGTTATACCGTTCCCGTACTGGATGAACATGAACAGTATCGTTGCTCTGAAAACGTTGGCATCGTCGCCACGAAGTCACTCCGGACTTTTTAAAACTCAGTCGAGTCACCGTTGAAATGCGCAACAGGATGCGTACAGAAAAAAACACTGCTTGACACGTCCTCAACTGTATGTACACTCGTGTCCGTCGTGCCCAGAGAGCACTAAGCTCTTTTGACTCTCGCATTGAAGATGAATAACGTCGCTCGTTGTCAGCGCAAGAAATCGAGGACCATCGTCGCACGCGCCAAACATTTTTGGAAGTCCTTCCACGAACAAACTACGCACGCAACTCATGAGGATGTCCAGTCTTTGAGCTTGTGTAACACAAGTTGTGTTGAAAGAAGCACGAGGGCTACCCGTCACCATTAGCCGATTTCATCAGACAAGTAATGCGGATTAAATCAATAGCCATCGCTGTAACAACAGCGTTAGCTTAATCAAACCCAACACTACAGAACAATTCAAAAATACAGCATAATATGCTATATTATATAACCGGAGTCAATGCTTGCTTATTTTTGCTTGTATCAACAGCATCTTTTTCAACATCTACTACGTAGCACGAGACAATTCTCCTTTCACACGCAAGCGCTGCCATTGCTATGTTCTCAACATGTCTGCGACTTCTGGAGCAGCATCGACACATCAGCGTACTTTAGGCCAACGCTGGTCACGGTGTTAGCCGACGGCTTAGCCTTGGGAAACCACAGGAAATCGGGGTGTTCATCGTCCGAGCCGTAAACCCACTCACCGCCAATGATCTTGCCAGCGGCATCCAGCTCCAGCAGGTAGTAGTAGTAGGCACCCGTCGTGAACTTGTCAACCTGACCCGAGGACACGAGACCACCATCCGTGTAAGTCTCAAAATCCACGAGAGGCGTGCCTTCACGTACACGATGCTCTTAGCAGCGGAGTTCCACGGGTATTTATTAACACCGTAAAGGTCTGGGCAGCCTTCTTTAGCGTCATCGCCGTCTGCTCGTACACCTTGAAGCCACGCACAGGCTGGTTCCACACCTCCGAGCCGGCCGTTACATCAACGACAAACGTCGAGTTCAGCTTGCCAAGTAGGTTGGCAGCAGCAATGTGAAAGTAACCAGGGTTCAGGTCGCGGAATGCAGCGTTTGTGTGGCGACCGTACGCATCCGTCGAGTCGCTTCCACCATTGTAGCGAGCGCCAGTAAACACAGTTCCAACAGCAGCACCGTCGTAAATGTCCGACAGTAGCGCTTTCAAATCCATTGGCTGGAACGTCACGCCGTTGTAGGTCACAGGGCACTTCGGCTCCGTCTCCAGAATGGCAGCCGGGGCCCAAGCGTGGCAAATACCAAACCACGTCGGGATACAGTAACCCGACGTCTTGCCGGCGCGAATGGCGCAGGCGCTACCATCGGTGAGCGTAGAGCAATCGTTATCCGACGTGCACTTCTTGCGACCGCTCTGCGAATCGATACCTGTGTCGGCAGAGACCTTGTTCATGAAGTCATTCACGTTCAAGCCAAACGCCTTCGCGTACTTCTCGGCAGGACTGGCTTGGCCCTGGCTCCACACAACATTGATGCCATCCTGGTACGTAGGCCAGTACGGACCAGGCCACGGGGACGGCGTGTGAATACCCGACTTCGGCAGGTTTTTTAGGGTAGTCTCCATTGGTTTGCCAAAGTAGGCCTCGAGCTTGGCAATATCATTGTTGGTGGTTGCCTCGAGACGACGCTGTTCGTTTAGTTCATGACCAGACACCGCGCTGTCACGCAACTTGCGGGACGTCTTGGACTCTTCCCAGCCCGTACCGCAGTTAGGCTCTTCGACATCTACGTCGGAATCACTTTGAACGTCATCCGCTGAAGAACTCGTCACAGTGATGTCGACACCAGTTTTGGTTGACGGCATCGTCATGCCGGTAAAATCCTGGGCAGTAGATCCCTCAGTGTACGAGTCTTGCTCAACGTCATCTGAAGGAGTGTCCTCCTGCACGACAGCTGTGCCAACCTTCATAGACACGGGCTCTGTAGGAGCACTAGTCATGTTTGCTAACAGGTCCGTGAACTCCACAGGAACCGTCGAAATCGTCGTGATGTTCGGGAGCGTAGGGTCTACCTCAACCGTGATGGCACAGTCCTGGTCGGCCACATCGGCGCCGTAAGCAGGGAACTTGGTGCTGATCTCGTCCGTTGTACCGGATGTGGTCTCAGGTGCGTAGAACATCGAGTACCCCGATGCCTGCTGCATCTGCATGGCCACGAGGGCGATCGCAGCTGGCAAGAGGAACTTACAAGGGGTGTAGACCATGGCCGTTGCGTGAGGAAGGTTGGGAGCGCAGGAAGGGGAGAGGTATAATTCTCTCCTGCGAGAAAATTGGGGAATGAGCTGCTGAGCTGTTGGCTCGACTCGATAGGGCCCGAAGTAGCCAGCGGTTCACTTGCTGCAGATGGTGGTTGTGCTCAGGACGTGACAGGCTCGTCGGCAACCCCTTCGTCGAGTCTATGGAGCGTCTCTTGCGTTTGAAAACCGCCTGGGATAAGGCTCATTCGGACAGCAACATGGTTGCACGCCGTCACGTGGACTCCGTCGAGTAAATTGATACGACTAAAATTTTAGTCATAATGCGGACTCGGAGGATACTCTCCGAGTCCGGGAGGAAACCATGATTTCAACCCTTATGTGCATTATACATAGGTGCTACGTGCTAAGAATGACTTGGATTTTCCTTAGAGATGCACAAGAGTTTAGTGTCCTTGTGTGATGGATGAGGAATATAAACCACTGGTGCTATTAATTTTCTTGCTGCATCAGGTGCAGTTCAATGTACTATAATACGAAGTGTGGCGGATACCTACGATTTCCCCTCTTCATTACTGCAGTGCATATTTGCGGGCAGCAAATGCGGGCACATGAAAAACTGTCTGCGAGTCGTTGCCACAACTCGGCCTCGCACTGTCGTCAGGCTTTGCAGGCCAGAGCCACAGATCAACTGTGACAGATGCAAGAAATCATCTGCGACTCTTGTTCGTTCGCAGGATCTTCAAGCAGATGTGCCGTGCTGGAAAATCCTGGTCCAGATGCAAACCGAACAATAAAAACGCCACGTTGTCACAGCCCGAGCTTTTGCGTCTCAGAACACCAAGGTCTTGGAGACTGGGCTGCGTTGAAGCAGCATGGTTGGCGGTGGTACCCATTGCCAATGAGCCATTATTGGAGTAGCAGAATATGCATTTGCTGTCTGCCACGAACAGAAAAAAATCTCGGCAACTCTCCTGCAGCGACGCCTTTACCGGGAAGGGTGGACCTTTCGCCAACGTTAGTAATATGCGCAGACCACTTTAATACAGGGAAATCGAGCCGATTTCCCTTGCCTTACCTTAAATGGTTTTTCCGCCACGGCGTAGAGCCCATCCTGGAGGTGCTCACAAGGTCATTTGCACCTTTGTAAATATGCCAGCACACCTGCAAATCCCATTCCATCCTGGCAACGACCTCCTGTACGGCCTCGAAGTGGCAACGCGGGACGCAGAGACATCTGCGGTGAGTTCTATTGCTCATCAGTTTGAACGCTGTAGCGGCATCACTGTCTACTACCTGTAAGCATCTACAAGACCTCACAACAGTTCTAAGCCAACAAGTTGCCTAACTGCAAGAGTTGGCTGCCGATTTGTCGAGTTATTGTCCGGTGTCTGGTCCACATCTCCCTCCCGAATTCTGCAACTAGTATGTGATGATGCGTACGTGGTTCGGGAGACGTACGCAGTGAAGATTGAAGACGCTCGCGCATTCATGGAAGATCGTGGAACATTTGTCATTGATGCACTGTGTGAGCTACCCGCAGATGAAGTGGCTGGATGTGAACGCTCAGTTGCAGGACTGGGGCTGTTCGATTGCATAACAAAAATCGCAGCCACCCACACAGCGCTAAACACACCCAGCGTGGTGGATCTACCCCCAGTGGTCCCCTTTACTAGCCAAGACGCGCACCGCCGCCCTGTGTAAATTTGTTAGTCAACACAAGCCGCGCCTCGAACGTGCGGGATGGACACCAGAGCGACTACAGCAAATTGAGACCGACCACCAGGAGTTTGTAGCTGTTGTCCGGAAAGATGACGTTCTGCGCTCAGCATTGCAGAAGTGTACCGATGGGATGACTGGAGTCGGAGCTGAGTGGAAGCTGGTAGGTGGCCGCTTTACCACACTTCAACAGTTTTGCGGCGCTCTGGCCACTGTGTTTCCTAACACGGCTACTGTGGAATCAGACTTCTCCATTATCGGTTGGGAGAGGAATGAGCGTCGGTAGGCACTGACAGACTTCTCACTGGAAGGCATTCTCCATGCTAAACAGCTTGATACGGTCTCAGCGCTTGCCTGTCTGTCAACTGGAATAGCAAGCACAACGAAGATTGCTCTAATCATTTCAATCATTTCAGTACGGTTATACTAGTTTCACTATAGTGTGAAGATTCCCTTACCTTACCTTTTCTAAGACCGTCTTTCATCCCTTGATTAGCTTAAGAATGGGAATTCCCTGTATTAAGGGTTCTTCGCCTGACCCAAATTCCAGTGCATAGCTCTGGCTGGGGACAACCAACCGAAGATTGGTACAGTACCTATCTACAACGACTCTCTGCTAAAACAACGAAATCGTTGCTTGATAAATATGTTGTTGATGTTGAGCAAGAGATCTAAGAAAAACTCGCAGCAAAGCTGCACAGCGTTTCGTGTGCACAGATCACCGTTTTGCACGACATTCGCAAACTTCCGTTGTTTCA